>OMNN01089989.1:0-10597 GCA_900302755.1 Chromis chromis
GACCAGATTCTGCTGATTGTAGGAAATTATACCCTCTAATTTCACCTGCAACTCCAAGAGACAAAGGCCTTAGGGAGAGAATAGGATAAGGAAGTATTTCACAGAGTGATAAGAAGAAAACAGAGAGCGAGAGGGAGGGATGAAAGAGGGAGAGTAGATGGACATAGGGGGCATGGGAGAGGATGTAACACTAGAACAAGGTTTGGTCTGAAGCCAGTCAGGGAAGACAGAGAAAGAGGACAGAAAGAGGAGAGGCAGCCACTGAAAAGAAAAGTGGTTCTGCTAAACCAAACCATGTCCTTAAGGATCACCCATCCAGCTTTAGCACACGTGCACGCACAGGAGCACACGCGCACACACATCTGTGTATGTGCTCACAACACTTTTTTACCCACCTATACCCCCACTTTTCATCTTAACACCTTACTAAAGCACCATTTGCCTTGCCGGTCCCTGTGTATCCTCCCATCTTCCTTTTCGATCCTGGTTTCCCTCTCCTCCTTGATAGTCTTACTCACAGACCGTGACTATCTCCCACTGACAGAGCCGCTCCAGGATTAGAGAAAGACGAAGAAAGCCAAGCGCAGTCAGCCAGCACCGCCTGCTGTACACGAAACGCAACTGACTCACAGGTCTGCTGCATCCTTGAAAAACACAGCAAGGACATTTCTGGATTCACTCACTAGCTTCTTCGTTCATTCACCGATAGTTTTAGCATAAATTCTGACTGCATGTCTGAGACAATGTGCAGAAGATGATAAAAAAGAGGAAAGTTTGAAATTATTTCTATCATTCTATATTAACAGCATCCACTGTGCATAACAAACTATATCCATACTGAACATCTGTATTCTGATAAACCTCAGTATTATTCTGTATTTTGAAATGCCAGCATCTGCATGTGGAGCCCTGAAGGTGACACAAGTTGCTCAGCTTTGACTTGTTATCTGCTGATATTATGTCGTGTTACCCTTTTCAACATTACATCTGAAGGATTTAACACCTCAAAGCTGTTCAGCAAAGGGAGTAATTAGATGCAGAGGTGAAACAGTTAGTCGATGAATTGATTAGTTGGTCAACAGAAAATAAATTGGCAACTATTCTCCTAATCAATTTACTGTTTGTGTCACTTTCCCCTCACAAACATTTGCTGCTTTTCTCGTTTTCATAGCTTTATAAATTAAATAGCTTTAGATTTTGGACTCTTGGTTGCACAAAATGAGCATTAGGAGTGTGTCACCTTAGGCTGTGTAATGTTGTGATCACTATTTTCTCGACAAAATTACTGATCAGTATTGAAAATAATCATTAGCACTTTTGTTAGAAGAAGACACGTAAAGGGCAAATGGCCACTGTAACATAGCACCACTTAATCCCCTCTGAATTAACCGAGTGAAAGCAGAATATTTTAATCAAATGTGCCATCTACTTTACTAAATACATGAATGACCCACATGGCCCATTTCCCATCTGTATTATGTTAAAACAGCCATTAAATGTAACACATTCTCTTCCAGGAGCATCATATTGTAATGTAATTTCAGTATTTAATCCAGTCAGAATGGTTTTCGACTGATTTGAAAGGTCTTTGGCAAATTTGGATACAATGACGGAAACTGGGACACGGCAGCACACGCTGTACCCTCTGCGTTTCACATTTCTGATTCCAACGGCAGCCTCAAGTCGTGCTCCTCGAAACTAGACAGTTAGACAGCATTTTTTTTGTGTTCAAAGATTGATACAGCAGAGTCTTCTCTCCAATATTTAATGCTCTCTGAGATCCCCCGAATGATGCTCAACCCCAGAGATCCCTGTCATTTTTTGGAATATGGAGCTTTTCATGTGGCATGTGCTGCACATAAAGTGTGAAAACATACTGGCACAAATAGTCAAACATTTACTATTGCTCCTTTTTTTTTATTGCAGTGTCCTTGCTGGACCTCTGTTATTAGTCGGGGAGTCTGTGGGAGTGAACAGTGTGAGCCAGTGCTAAGTAATTCAGAGAGGGGAGAGTGTTTGAGGGGAGACAGAGAATGAGGAGCTGAACGACAGAGTGAGCTTGGCAAAGCTACAGCGTTTTACTGCAGAGGTTTTAAATCCTTTAACATGATTTCCCTCATCCTATTAAAGACATAGCTATGGATAGGGAGACTGTAAAGTGTTACGTACAGGAGGGAGGGGGACTGAGTGAGAAGCAGAGAAAAGGAAAGCGAGAGGGAGAGAGATTAAACGGGTGTTAAATATAGGGAACAAATCATCATTCCAGCCTCATCTCTATCTGCAATCAGGCTCCTAAATGTTCTCGCTATTATGTCTTATAGATTGGGCTGAATGACCTTTAATTATTTGCCCTCCTCGAATATCATTTATTTTCTTCGCATAGACGTCAAAGTAAATCCCTCTCCCTGATAAGGTTTAGACATGTCAGAATGTATCTTTAATGTTTTTGTCAAGTCACATGAGCTCTAACTCTATGTCAACATTAGTGGGTGCAAAGACAGCTCTGTAGAAGCTCATGTATGTGGATGACAACATGTTAATATGTGTGTTGCTTTGGATAGGAACAGCATAATACCAAAAAAAGGAGCTTGAATTAGTGTCAGCTGCATTAGAAGATTGTCAAGGAAATTTCACACTTTTAGTTCATGGCCATCTGTTTCAAGGACTCGAAATAGGGATGGCATATTTATTGTAATATTGTCAATTTTGGTGTGTTCAAATGCATGTTTTTCATGACTGTCACTGTATATTATGGTTACTAGGTATAGGGGGATGAATCATATACACCGATCAGCCACAACATTAAAACCGCTGAGACGTGAAGTATCTAACAATGGTAATGTTCATACAGTGCAATGTTCTGCCCTTTCAAAATACTCTAGCTCCTGTAGAAGCAGAGAGGAATCGATATACTCCCTAGGCTTGCTGTGTCACATAGAACGCCATGTTATTGAAATTGTAATAGAAATAAATAAATCCCATAATAAATATGTAAATGACTCACTTGTCAGCTGGCCATAAGACAAACATTTCAGCTTTGAAAATAATAATGCAACAGAGAAATATTTAATTTAATGTGAAATGATATCAGACCACAACTCAAAGCTCAATTTAAAATTTGCCATCATGATCTTTATATAGCTATTTACTGTGACATTTGCAATCAAAAAATTCCGACTCGGTTCCTGATGTGCATGAATAAAGCCAACATAGTTATGCACATGCAACAGGTGCGATTAGTTAGTCTCATGAGTCAGGGTCACACGTGATATCATGTGATCAACATCAATATCTGTTACATATGTATGTGTAACCACTTGCAGGTGCAATCTGCAGTTTCACCATGTATCTGTAAAAGTCGAGGATCCACCACTAGTGACAAGTACTGGATCTACAGTTATGACCCAGAGATCAAGGAGCGGTCTTTGCCTGCAGTCTCCCAAACGAAAGAAGGTGCATCAAGAACATGTTTTTCAGGGTAAGACTGTACACGCACAGTTCTACTACATTAATGTCCTGAAATACTTTAGGGGCAACATTCTGCACAAACATTTTGACGGCAAGTGGGTGTTCCATAATGACAAGGTGACTCACTGTGCATGTCATAAAATGCAAGTGTTTTGGCCTCACATTGCTCCCCACCCACTCTGTGTTCAAATTTGGCACAATGCGACCTTTTCCTCATCAACAAAATGAAATTCAAGTTAAATGGTCACTGTTTTGACACAGTGAAGGCGATCTAGTGCACATCCCAAATGGTGCTTGGCATGTTTACAGAACAGGAAAGTGCAGCAGGAGCGCTGGAAGGAGTGTATTGCTGCACAAGATGATGGGTTTTTGGCTTTTTATAAGGGCACTCTGGAATTTTGGTCACACCTTGTGTATTTACCAAGTGAACTAGGATATTTATTTATATCACTTTGAATAAGTAGTCATTTTAAGAATGTGAGAAACTCCCGTTTGAACATGATTCCTAGACAAACTGATTCCTAGACGGTGATAAACAGTGCCATAGCTACATTCTCTCTCAGTACCTGGATATCAGTACCTGTCTGACACTGCCAAAAGAGTTAGTGATATAAATCTGTTTCACACTAACAGCATCTTTCGCCTCCTCTTTAAACTGGCCTCAGCGGTTATAGAGCCATAATTCACTTAGGTCTATGACAGGTGGAAGAAGAAATAGTTCCTATCAGCAGGGTACAATATAGACTACATGCTGGTCGTAGTGTATTTACTTTCTACTGTGACCTCTGTTGATGATAAAATATAGATTTACCACAAATGACTTAGTTTAAATATCAATATTTGAATATAATTATCGACTCCCAGAACAGAAATGTTGGAATTAGAAGTATTGTTATTTCAATATCGATCCGCCAGCCACTACTACAGGACTTTACGTCCTCCCACAGCCCATGTGCAGTTTACATTTTAGTGCGGATTTTCTATTCAGAATTCTTAATAATTTCTAGTACATTGGAACTTTGATGTCAGAGGTTAACAATTTAAAGGCCTTTACATTTCTAGCTGCTAAAATTTATAGTTGCAGGATAAAGTTGGCAGCCATATAGCTAACAAGTCATGGATATAAGGAAAAACAATGTTGTTATGCTGCTGTGTAGAGCTGGGTAGTCCTACTGTTGGAAGTACTATATTATAGTCATTATAGTCAAACATTTCCCTTTTAATGCTAGATAAAAAAAAACTGTGTTTAGGATGAGGGTTTGTCCCCGTGTTTGGTAAACTTAACACTACATTGGCTAACGTAGTACAGAGCTGTTAACGTTAGCATTAACTGGAAGTTCCACATCAGCAGCTATGATTGGATGGCAAATCTACACAGTTGGTGTGTTAGATGTGAACAAGACCCACACTTTATGACCCAAACTCTCGCTAACTCATGTAGCTTACTAATGATATGCCTTTAGGTCTTACACTGGGTTGTACTAGAGCACACAAACACACAGTTGCACTTTCACTCCTATATCTTTGGCTTTGAAGAAGCTGAATTCAGATTATAATTGGACACTAATGCAGGAGACTGGAAAATTCATGATAACGAAGCTTTTGTGATTATATATTAACAATTTAAATCATTACAATATATTTAAAAGTAGTGGACTTGCCTCTGATATTGCAGTGTGTGTCATTAAGCTATTTGTTTTTGCTTTCATCTGTTAGTTTCCTACCTTGAAACGCCTTTCTAATAACTATTGCCAAACCAAACATTATCTTACTTGGACAGTACCAACCAGTGTTCATAGTTAGATCATTAATTGATGGTTATAGAAAACAAATACTGTTAAAAGCTGAAAGAGGACAGCTAATGACAATACAGATATGCGATCTCAACAACCTATAAGACACTTTTCATGCTCTACTGTTTGATTACACATCTACTTATAGCGAAGGAAGTGATGTAGACAAAATCATTAAAACCTCTCTCTCTCTCTCCTCTATATTTCACAACCATGTACAACATAAAGCTCTGAAGTTCTTCTCTGACCTCTCTGACCTCTGTGGCAGTTTCATTCTGTCTAATAAGATTGAGGACCTCAGCTTCATCACTGCATCTTTCCTGTGACAGTGCAGCTGCTAAGTTAATGAGGGTGGGCTCTACAAATTTAAGGAGTCATTAAATTGGTATTTTAACTATGCAGTTTTATGAATCCTTTAACTCTTCTTAGCTTGTTGATTTGTAACGTGATGGTTTGCTTTTTACGACGTATCCCGAGTTTTACGAACCGTATCTGGCCGGCTTGAGGACACTGATACCTTCCTTTCACTGATTACTCACCTAAAGGAAGGTAATATATAACATGTAACAAGTCAATGAGGTTAGGATAGTTTAACTGTTCAAATTTTTAGATATTTCTGAAAATGTTTTTCTTGGTAATATCTTAAAACGTAGTTGTCTAAGGGATGTCATCATGTCAGGTAGCTTAATTAGAGAAAAACTGTCCTGCTGCACTATCACTGTTTTTATGAGACTAACAGTGTAAAAGTCTAACAATGTATACAGTTCATACTGAAGACCTTTAAAGGTTATAGTTCTGATGAGAAGTTTGTTCTCTTTGAATATTTTGCAGACAGATACATGCACATAATTTGAAACAATATCAGTGCTGCTTTGATGCCAAGACATGCAACAGCTGCATCTATCCAGCAGAGTGAGCTGTTCTCCAACAACTGAACACTGGATAATGCGTCATCGCCTTTCGGATGCGTCTAAGAACTTGATCCAGTGGCGCGGCTTCGTCTGTTACCTTGATGCATATTTGTTACCATTAGTTACAGCAGCAACCTTGTCTTCTATTAATGACTGTTTTTATGCTGGTTGACAGGATGCATATATGATTTTTTTCAAGCTATACAATACATACTGAGACTGAAGCCTTCAACTCAGTACTTGCATTGTGTTGCCATGTCAGAGGCAAGTTTATTTATATGATTGTTGTCCAACGACATGGTAGGTTTAATTCAAGGTAATATAAGCTAATATTTGATATGATTTCCAATATTTTACTACTGTGTATTATAACTATACTGGCCCTAAGGAAGAATGTTTGCTTTTGACATCATTTTTTGGAGCAATATTGAGGTATAATTCTTCAGTTTTTCCAGTCATATACCACCTCTTGCTACCTGTCAAATCCTACAACCCAGGAGCACAGGAGCAGCATGTACAACCCTGATTTACAGGAGAAAACAATATGCTTTTATCCCAGCTGAATGCAAGCCAAGCCAGGCAACAATTTAATTCAGCGCTGGAAAGTTTCACTATTCTCCAATGAAAATCTCAACTTGGTGATGCAATCGAGACACAACAAGAAAAAAAAAAACCTCACTCCCACTCACAGACAGTCCCTGACAGTAAAACTCCAGCAGCAGTCTGGTCAGATACTGCTTTGTTGTTGCTGTTAATAATACTCAGTAAGCAGATGATTCTCCTGCAGCTGTTGGCTCCTTTTAATCTCCTCCCTGACCTATTATCAGTGGTCAGAGCTCCGGGGACCTTGGCACCTACAGTATCTCCCCTCTCATTTGAACATGACAGCTGAGGTCTGCCCTCTGCACAAGACTGTAGAGAAAAGGTTTCCCTCTGAACTGACCCACAGCTAGAAGTTGTGGTTAATAGTCCCTTTTTCATGTGTCACAATAAGGCTTCTCTGACCTTACATCATTATTGTTTTGGGGGCATGTTGGACACAGTTATGTTCTTTTATTATCTATCAGCTCTCAAGCTTCGTGAATAGTCAGGAAGAAAGACACGTTGGCTTGTACAGTGGCTTGGATTGGGATGTAAAGCAAATTACTGACGCAATCTTGTGTCTCAAACCTCTTGCAGTTTTTGGGATATTTTTCCTCGGCTGATTTTCTTCAATTTAATTTTCCTGGAGTGATTGCTAATTGGTGCCTGTTTTTAATCCCCTTTAGTGAATATGGCATTTAAAACACATGTAAATAAAAGGATTGACTAACAGGGTCAACTTAGCTGAAGCAATGTGACATAAATGATTAAACTGGTGTAAATCTTGTATTTTCACAATCCTGTTGAATAAATAAAGCTAAAATAAGGGGTGTAATGTTTAAGAACTGCATGGATAGTTTAAGCTACTCAACTGAGACAAGGGGAAAATAGCAATTGTTTCTGGACATACACTAATCAGCCACAGCATTATAAACCATCTGCCTAATATTGTATAGTTCACCCATGTGTCATTAAAACAGCTCTGACCTGTCAGGCCATGGACACTGTGGGGTCCTGTGGTGTCTGGCACTGGGACGTGCCTACATGTGTTTGGCTTGTTCTGGTGCATCCCATGATGCTCAATTGGATTAGGATCTGGGGAGTTTTCAACACCTTGAGCTCTTTGTCATGTTCATGGAGCTGTTAATGAGTAGTTTTAACACTGCGATGGAGTGCACTGTCTAGCTGGGGGAGGCCGCTGGTTTTGGAGGGTGTCATAAGAATGGCAGATTAGTGTCTGCAACAGTGTTTAGATGGATGGTAAAAAGTAGCATCCACATTAATGTCAGGACCCAAGGCTTACCAGCAGAACATTGCATTTGATGATAAGTGTTATTCACTTCACCTGTCAGTGCTTTTAATGTTGTGACTTATTAGTTTAATGGTAAAACTAATGCAAACAATAAGTTTCTGTTAAGATTTTGAAATCATTTAAGATAGTAATTCCAAGATGTAACATTTATTTTTAAACCCTGATACGTGTGATGAATGTGTCGACAAGCTAAATCAAGTGAGTATATCTCTCTGTTTGTTTTTACAGATGAATTGATGCCTACATCTTTTCACAGTTGAGTTGAGTCTTTACACGACGTGACTCCATCGTTTATGTGCTCTTTCTTAGTTCAGTAATACTGTATATCGCCTCGGTTCACTCCACAGCTGCACATTATTTATTCACACTTGATTAACAGGTATGATCACACTTCATAGAAAACAGTGGTTACAAGTTCAGTCAACATTTGTCTGAAAGGGACTGTATGTCACTTTTGAAGAAAGTTTAAAAGTACAATATTTGTGGTGAAATTTGACAATGAATTACAGGTAACTGTGAAGTTCTTCTGCATTGCTTTGTAGATCCAATCTAACTAATGGCTATTATAATTGTCTCCAGTGTGTATTTGTCTATCCATCCACCCATCCATTTCCTGCTGCATATCTATATTTGGTTCCAGATGTCTTTCTCATCAGCCACGTCTCTCTTTTGCTGGGCATCCTGGCGCATTCCCAGGCCAAATGGGATATTTCATCCCCCCAGTGTGTTCTAATTCTCCTTCCGGCTTCCCGTAAGACCTGAAGGGGGGTGTCCTGGAGGCCAGCTTCATCAGATGAACCACCTCAACAGGCTTCATTCAATATAAAGATGTTACTTTGAGCTCTTCCTGTATGTCTGAGCTCTTTCACTTTGTTCTTTGCTCTGTGAAAGGAGCTTGTTTTTATGCTTGTTTCATTTTTTCAGTCACTACAAACAGCTCATGACAATAGGTGAGTGCTGTAGATGCAGCTTGTAAACTGAGTGTTACCTTCAGGCTCACCTCCTCCTATTGTACCACAAACCAGTGCCGACTGCATCATTGATAGTATCACACCGCATACATTGTACGTGCCAAGAGTCACTAATGAATCTACAGAACATTATCAGTTGACTCTGATGTTCCCCTCAGTTCTACAGCGCTTGTTAGCGTCTTTCAGCTTACTGTTTTGGAGCTTTTCTGTCAATATTGGGTCTCGCAAATTACGTTCACAGACAACTAAACTGCATTCCAATTAATGTTTTGAAGGAAACATAATGAGACAAATAGATTTTCTCACCAAAAGGTACAAACGTGAACTTGTAGGTAATGCTTCCAGAGAGCCACAAGTTTGCGTAAGTAGAAAGGAGGAGAAGTTGGAGGCATAAGGTTTAGGCACCACAACTATGTGCTTAGATTTAAGATTTAAGTTTCGCTGACACTTTCTCAGCAGTAACTGCACGTTTGAAGCTTGGTTAAGTTTTGGAATGAAAACTATGTAGTTGGGTTTAACAAAATATCAGGATATGGTTGAAATATGACCTTTTCACAATATGTTTGAAGCTTCTATTCCATTTTTTATGACTATGAGTCCCACCTACCTTATTTAATATATGATATACACTGATCAGCCACAACATTATGACCACTGACAGGTGAAGTGAATAACATTGATCATATAGGTACTATGTGGTGTTTATTTATTTATTTATTTGATTAGGACAATGCATATTAATTGACATGTCAGCAGAAGCATCAACGTAAATATGCCGGAGTTAGCATAAATGCTCATTTTAATCCGTTGTCCTAAGGCAGGTGTTTAAAACATAGAGACAATACATTATACAAACACAAATACACTATGACAAATAGATAAAACATGCAAAGATTTCACAGAATAAGTTCCAATTCACATAGAAAAGACAAAAAGTTTACTCATGAAAGCAGGTCTGATTTGTTATTAACCACTGCTTAAGGGTCTTTTTAAAGGTGGTGTAGTTGTGACAGCTTCTAACATGAGCTGGCAGTGAGTTCCACGACTGTGTTCTTCTAATGGACACCACCATTTGGCCAAATTTAGTCCTGCGCATTAGCATTTAGCAGCTAGCTAAATGGTAGCATCGGCACTGGTCACTACCTGGAGCATCTCCTAAATGGGCCTGGGTCAGTTGAACGTGGCAGTGCTAGTTGAATTAGCAGTTAGCATTAGCAGTTAGCAACTAGCTAAATGGTAGCATCGGCACTGGTCACTACCTGGAGCATCTCCTAAATGGGCCTGGGTCAGTTGAACGTGGCAGTGCTGGTTGAATTAGCAGTTAGCATTAGCAGTTAGCAGCTAGCTAAATGGTAGCATCGGCACTGGTCACTACCTGGAGCATCTCCTAAATGGGCCTGGGTCAGCTGAACGTGGCAGTGCTGGTTGGATTAGCAGTTAGCATTAGCATTTAGCAGCTAGCTAAATGGTAGCATCGGCACTGGTCACTACCTGGAGCATCTCCTAAACAGGCCTGGGTCAGTTGAACGTAGCAGTGCTGGTTGGATTGTGTAGCAGCAG
>OMNN01089990.1:0-16118 GCA_900302755.1 Chromis chromis
CCCGAGTTAAAAGGCAACAAGCAGGCAGTAATATGAAGACCAGCAATTTGGGTAATATATTAAAATGTTATTTAGCCGCTAGCTTTGTTCTTTAAAGCTTTTATTATGATAAGTGCAGAAAAATGGCAATGTTCTGCCATTTATCAAGCCCACAGTGCGTATTATCCACATGAACCAGCGTCCTGTACAAACATTTCAGGCAGTAAAAGTAAAGCAGGGATGCTAATGAATAGTCTTTATTTGTCCGTCGACTTTTCTTCTGAACAAAATAGAGTGAGCACTACTTCAGTCAGAGGAACTGATCAAGCATCAACAGGATGCAGTGGAACAAGTTGGTAGGCCCCACTGCACAAGCCAGAGTACCCAAAGGATCCACTGCCAATATCCTGGTGCCAGACCCCATAGGACACCCTGGTACCGTGTTTCCACCAACGTGGTGCTAGTTCTCGTTCGGAGCTAGTTCTAGTTCGGAGCTTTGTTGGTTCAAACCCCGTTCCTCCTAAGAACCGGTTTGGGTTTCCACTGGCCAGGAGCCAAGTTGGAGCCATGCCATTACGTCACCAGAAGCCATCTAAGCTTGTATCGATTACATAGCGGTTAAACAAACGCAATAAGTTGATGATAATATCTATGTTTATCTTCATAAAGATGTTCATCTTTATGAAGATAAACAAATTTATAAAGATGTTTATAAGGTCCGCGGAGGTCCGCGTTGCCCACCGCTGGCACTTCCGCATATCCGCAACACAATTGTACCGGATTTCAGCGCAACAGTGTGTTTATGCAAAACTTCCGTGTGTCCCGGGATTCATTCCAATACATCTGATCAGACCAGAGACGTCCTGGAGAAAAAGGACACATATCACTTATGTGTCCCTTTCCACCGTTGATCGCTGATCAGCGGTGCTTCTGTGTCCCTCTGCACCGCTGATCGCCGGTCATGATAACTCCGCCCCCAGCTCCCGAAGCACTCGGTTCTTAGCTCTGGCCCAGCAAAGAGTTGGTGCTTGCTAAGCACCAGTTTTTAGCACCTGGAGCCGGTGCTTAGGTGGTGGAAACACAAAGAACCGGTGCTTTGTCAGGCACTAGCTCCGAACCAGCACTACCACCAGGTCGATGGAAACACTGTATGTGACTAGTGAGAGTTCATTAGGCTAACAGCCTGAGGGAAGAAACTGTGTCTGGTGGTTTTGGTGTACAGTGCTCTGTAGCGCCTAATGGACAGGAGTTTAAAAAGTTTGTGTGCGGGATGTAAGGGGTCTGCAGAGATGTCACCTGCCCGCTTCCTGACCCTGGACAGGTCCTGGATGGAGGAGGGTCGGCCCCAATTATTCTCTCTGCAGACCTGATTGTCCTTTGCAGCCTGTGCCTGTCCTGTTTGGTGACCGATCCAAACCAGACAGTGATGGAAGTGCAGAGACAGACTGGATGATGGTGGTGTAAAAGGTGATCAGCAGCTCCTGTGGCAGGCTAAACTTCCTGAGCTGTCGCAGGAAGTACAACCTCTGGTGGGCACTTCACACAGGTCCAGAGATTGGTTAAAGATCCGTATGAAGGTGGGCGCCAGCTGTTCAGCACAGACTCTCAGGTAGTAGGGGGACACACCGTCGGGTCCTGGGGCCTTCCTGATATTCTGTCTCTGAAAGAGCCAGCGCACTTCCTCTTCACAGATCCTTAGTGCAGGCAGGGGGTCTAATGGGAAGGGTGTGGGGGTTGCAGAGAGTCCTATTGTGTGGGTGGAAGGTGTGAAGGACTACTTCACAAACCTGCAGTAAAAGCTGTTCAGGTCGTTCACAAGTCTGAGGTTTTCTACAGGGTGGGGGGATGGTCTCCTGTAGCTGGTGATGTGCTGCAGGCCTCTCCAAACTGACGCAGGGTCGTTGGCTGAGGGGCTGTTTTTTAGCCTCTCACTGTAGCTCCTCTTAGCTACCCTGATCTCCTTTGTCAGCCTGTTTCTGGCCTGCTTGAACAGGTCCTGGTCCCCACTTCTATAGGCCTCCTGCTTGGTCTGACACAGCTTCCTGAGGTTAGGTGTGAACCAAGGATTATGATTGTATGTGCAGATGGTCTTGGTCTGCAGACACATGTCCTCACAGAAGCTGACGTAGGATGTCACTGTGTCTGTCAGTTCGTTGAGGTCAGTTGCTGCATCTTCAAAGACACTCCGATCAGAGCAATCAAAGCAGGCCTGTAACTTCAGCTTTGACTCCTCAGTCCACTTCCTCACAGTCCTTACTACAGGCTTAGATGTTGGATGCTCAGCTCTGTTATTATTATATGTATATGTAAAAATGGTGATGCTTCCACTCTATCCAATGCCTTTTATTAAGTGGCGAGTTAGACAAAATATGACTCTATTGTCTTTTTTTCTAACTGTTGTTGCCTTCAACAGTAAACAGCCTGCAGCATTATCCAGTAAACATAAAATACACTATATTGCCAAAAGTATTGTGACGTCTGCCTTTACACTCACCTGAACCTTTAATGACATCCCATTCTTAACCCGTAGGATTTAATATGGAGTTGGCCCACCCTTTGCAGCTATAACTCAACTCTTGTGGGAAGGCTTTCCACAAGGTTTAGGAGTATGTTTATGGGAATTTAAGATAGATAAGATAATCCTTTATTCGTCCCACATTGTGGAAATTTACATTGTTACATGTAGCAAAGTGGATAGTGCAAGCAAGCAAAGAACATGAGATACAAAGTAAGTAAAATAAGTTTTGACCATTCTTCCAGAAGTGCATTTGTGAGGTCAGGCACTGATGTTGGACAAGAAGGCCTAGGTCTCAGTCTCTGCTCTAATTCATCCCAAAGGTGTTCTATCGGGTTGAGGTCATCCATGGCTCATCCATGTCTTTATTGACCTTGCTTTGTGCACTGGTGCGCAGTCATGTTGGAAGAGGAAGGGGCCATCACCAAACTGTTGCTTCCACTTTGTTATAATACCGCTAACAGTTGACTGTGGAATATTTAGTATGGAGGAAATTTCATGAACGGACTTATTGCACAGGTGGCAACCTATCACGGTACCATGCTTGAATTCACTGAGCTCCTGAGAGCAACAGTAAACAGCTACTCAGCTGGAACAGATACAGTAGCACCAATGTCAGAGAAGGGGAGCATTGCTGATATACAATGTCTATAAAAAGTATTCACACCCCTTGGATGTTTCACCCTTTTGTTGCTTTTATACATGGATCATGGTCAATATAATTTGGCTTTTTTGACAAGAATTTGCAAAAAACAACAACAACAACAACAAAAAAACATAGATTTTTATGAAATGTCAATTAATTAAAAAATTGAAAATGTGTAAAATAAGTGCTTGCATAAATATTCACCTCAAGTCATAAACAGCCCAAGAAAGATGAGCTGGAACTTCCGCAAAGCCAACTGGAAGAAATACAGTGAAACTCTGGACCGGAGTGTCATCACCATCCCAGTCCACACCATCACTGTGGATGAAGCATACTACTGCTTCTGCAGCACCATCTACAAAGCTGCCCACACAGCAATCTGACAAGGCTACCGACCCCTCTACGTCCCATGCCTGGACGGAGAAAGTGCTGCACTCCTGCAAGCCTACAAAACATCAGGGGACCCTGAGATAGCAGACCATCTCATTGAATCACTAACTACAGCCCGGCGAAAGAAATGGGAGGAGACAGTAGCTGACCTTAATTTCACAGACTCTAGCAGGAAATGTTGGAGCCTCATCTGCCGTCTAGGAGCTGCACAGAAACCCCCTAGCCAAAACCGAGCATCTGTCACACCCAACCAATTTGCATCCCACCTACTGACTATTGCAAAAGCAACCCAAGACAAACACACCAGAAGAGCAGTTACAACTGAGCTAAAGAAACGTCTCCCGCAAAGCTCAGTGGCTCCCGCAAGGCTCAGTTCTAGCTCCTACCCTGTTCAACCTCTACACAAATTACTTACCCACCACCAAATCCCGCAAATTAATCTATGCAGATGACATCTGTCTGGCATTCCAAGCACCAGACTTTGAGCCACTGGAACAGGTGCTAACTTAAGACCTTGCCAAATTGGACCAGTTCTGCAGAACCTGGCGCCTAAAACCAAGCCCAGCAAAAACTGTTTCCAGTGTATTCCACCTCCACAATGCAAAAGCTGCCAGAGAACTAAATATCTATCTGGGTGGAGTCTAGCTGAAGCATGCCTCCAATCCAACCTACCTCGGAGTGACCCTTGACAGGACCCTATCCTTCAAGGAACACCTAAAAGGGACGGCAGCCATGTTGAAGTCAAGAAATAACCTGCTCCGTAAGCTCGTTGGTGCAAAATGGGGGGCAGCAGCCTCCACACTGCACACCTCAGCACTGGCCCTTGCATACAGAATATTGTGCCCCTGTCTGGTCCAGGTCACCCCACATACACCATGTGGACACCCAGCTCAACACAACCATGAGAACCATAACCAGGACCATCCACTCAACACCACTCCCCTGGCTTCCTGTCCTATCAAACATTGCCCCTCCACACTTCCGGCAAGCAGCAGTCACTCAAAGGATACTTCAAAAGATCAAGTATCTTTTGAAGTATCCTTTGTTGCAGGATACTTGCAATCTGATCTCAATTGCTTCAGGACTGGACATGGCCCCTGCTTGGCCAGCCTTCACAAATGGGGCAATAGCCCAAGCCCGCTGTGTGCTTGTGGAGAGGAGCAAACCATGGAGCACATCATAGAAGTTTGTCCTCTCCAAAGACTAAAAGGAGGATAAATCACCTTCCATACAGCAGACCAGGAGGCAACTGCTTGGCTTAAGGACTTTGCATTCGCTAAATAAATAAATAAATATTCACCCCCGTTAAAGTGACTGACCTAATTCAACAGAGGTCCAGGTAGTTGATGCCAGCAGTGTCACAGTTAGTGAAATGGAGATCACCTTAGTGCAGCTGATGTGTGTCAAGTGACTGTAGTATAAAAACACCTGTGTCTGGGAGGTCCAGTCTCTGGTTCATCAGTATTGCTGCTACAATGCCCAAAGGCATGTGGGAGACTCTAAAGTCAACTGGAAGAAGGTTCTTTGCTCTGATGAGACGAAAATTGAGCTTTGTGTCCATCAGACTAGACGCTATGTTTGGCGAACACTAAACGCTGCAAATCACCACAAACACCATCTCCACCGTGAAGCATGGTGGTGGCAGCATCATGACGTGGGGATGCTTCTCAGCAGCAGGCCCTGGAAGGCTTGTAAAGGTAGTGGGGAACATGAATGCTGAAAAATATCGTCAAATCCTGGAGGATAACCTGACTCAGTCTGCAAGAGAACTACGACTTGGGAGAAGATTTATTTTCCAGCACGACAA
Source organism: Chromis chromis (assembly GCA_900302755.1). Classification (NCBI taxonomy): domain Eukaryota; kingdom Metazoa; phylum Chordata; class Actinopteri; family Pomacentridae; genus Chromis; species Chromis chromis. The sequence continues at coordinate 5,338 of OMNN01089990.1, forward strand.
CGACCCCAAGCAAACAGCAAAAGCTACACAGAAATGGTTCAAAGACAACAAGGTGAATGTTCTGGCCCGATCCCCGAGCAACCTGACAGAGCTTGGGCTGTTTTTCAAAGAAGAATGGAGAAGAATTGCAGTGTCCAGATGTTCAGGCTGATTGAGACGTATCCACAGACTCAGTGCTGTGATTGCAGCCAAAGGTGCATCTACTAAATACTAACCTGAAGGGGGGGAATATTTATGCAGTAATTTACTTAACCTTAGATTTTTACAAAATAATGTTAAAAAATATGTTTTCAGTTTGATATTAAAGAGTTTTTTAATTAATTGACATTTCATAAAAATCTATGGTTTTTTTGTTGTTGTTTTTTTGTGCAAATTCTTATTTAAAAAAAGCCAAAAATATATTGACCATGATTTCATGTATAAAAGCAACAAGGGTGAAACATCCAAGGGGGGTGAATACTTTTTATAGGCAGTGTAATTCCATCCATCCATCCATCCATCCATTATCTATACACCGCTTAATCCTCTGTAGGGTCGCGGGGGGGCTGAAGTCTATCCCAGCTGACTCAGGCAAAGGCAGGTGACACCCTGGACAGGTCACCAGTCCATCACAGGGCTCCACATAGAGACAAACAACCAAATACACTCACATTCACGCCTACGGACAATTTAGAATCCTCAATTAACCTCAGCATGTTTTTGGACTGTGGGAGGAAGCTGGAGAACCTGGTGAAAACCCACACTGCACAGGGAGAACATGCAAACTCCACACAGAAAGATCCCAGGCGTCCTAACCGGGGCGCAAACTCTTCTAGCTGTGAGGTGACGGTGCTAACAACCGAGCCACCGTGCAGCCCCTGATATAATTCATGACTTGTAATTTTACTGGAGGCATGTGTAAGTAAGTGTCCTGCCGGTTTAGAACTGTATTTACATCTGCCCTCTGCTGGCACTGTGGCACCCCAGGCAGCGTTTACATCGCAGCAGCTCTCCAGTTCAGCATGCTAGTATAACACTAGCATGAACTGGACTACCATCAGATAATAGTAAAGATGATTTTTTTTCACAACTTTATACAGCAGTGTTTATCAACACAGTTGCCACAGTTAGCAGTATATAGATATAATGTGAATTATAGCACCACCCACAACATACTGTATATTATAACAAGCTGCCTTGTAGTGCTTAGTACATGTCCAGCATTATTAATGCCAGGCATGTGTCAGACAAAGATGATCAGAAACCCACACTGACATAAAGCCACACTTAATTACTATACAGTGTGTCATCTGGGCAACTGAGAAGTGTGGGGTTGTATAAGTGGTTATTGAAAAAAGGCTAAAAAAAGGTTAAGCTTGTGGAAAGCAGTCATAGGAGTACTGATCTTCATGATGCTAAGTTGATGTTCCAGAGAGCGCCAGGTTGGATTTTGTGCCAGTGCCCAAATTCAACTTCAGGAGATTACCCCCTGAGTAGGAGGGGTTCTAGCAGAGACAAAAGCAGAACCAGTGGAGACATATGTGACGTTGTTGATTTCTGTATCACGTATTCAATGTCTAACTAGTCATCCACTAATTTTCCTTTTTGTTTGTTTCCCAGACAAGTGAGGCACCTAACTGAAGTCCTCACTTGAAAGATTGCTCTCCATGCGATGCAAACTGGATATCACAGGCCTGCAGGAGGAGCTGATCTTCCAGCATCTCAGGACAACGGCGTTCGACCTTTACCAATGGTTCACCTACCAAATGAAATGCAAATCAGCATGTTTGCTGCTCAGCCTCCTGGGGAGCACAGAGTGACTTATGATCCAGCTCGGTTTAAGCAAGGCTATGCACCATCACATCGTTTTCAGAACAGCAGGAATTTTGGAAGATCTGCTAATGTAAACTCTGTAATACAATTTGCGGACAATAGTAGACAACAAGAAGACTCTTCCAGGCACTATTTTAGTGACCCTCTGCGGAACATTTCAAAAGTAAGCAATAATACTGGCCTGAGCGGTCAGCCATCCACAGACGAAGTGTTGGCAGTTGGACTACCCAAATTATATACAGATAATGAAATATGTGAATATATTAAAGAGAAGCTTGCATATGCAAGGATAAACTTAAATCATGGACCTGCTCTCTCCAGTAAGGGGTGCCCTAATGGCAATGACTCGCCACTCCAGTCTCACGGCAACATTCCCAAGTCCAACAGTGTGGCCTGTCACCCCACATCCTCTACGTGTGACAAAGAAGATGTAGCGAGGCAAAGTCTTCGCTGCGCTGCGGTCGAGCACTGTACTATTGCAACTGGACAAGCACTTGAAGAGGACCGCTCCAAGGGCAGCGAAGCAAATGCTGAGTTAACTCCCAAGTCTAAAGAGACAAGTGAACCATCTGCATCAGAGAGACTTTTAACAGGTACACTCATCTCTGTAGAAAATACAACACATGCAGATTTTGATTTGCAAGTAAAAAAGCACTTGGATATAAATGATGATGGCAAACCTGTCTGTTCAGATGACTGTGAAGATAAAACATTTGTCAGTAGTAGTGATGGAAGTTTCCAGAGTAAATGGTGTAACAGGTATACTCTGAATGGAATTACCACTTTTCGGTATTCTTTAACTGCACTGAAGGAACTGATTGCTAGTCTGGAAAATGTAAAGACTATTGCAAAGATTGACAACTTTTCTGAAGTCATGCTGCAACAGTATTGGAATGGAGATGTAGGTAACATTCGTCTCTTTACATCCACAGAATATCCACAAATTATGAATGAAGTTGCTGCCATTTGCACAAAGACTGAAGAAGAAAGTCCAGTTGTTCTCACAGCGATGTCCCGAGTGACCAGTGATGAGCTGACTGAGAAGTACCCAGGTTTGATACTCGGCTGTAGCACCTCACAAGAAGAGTCCAAGTCTATCTGGGTAAATGACAAGGATTACAGAGTGCCTGCTGTTTCCTCACCTTTCATACACATGACACACAAGGGCAGAGGAGATAAAAGCCTAAAACCAGTGGAGGTAGACTCCAAAGATTCATGGACTCCAAGAATTATTGGAGATCAAGATGCAAATATAAACAAACAGAAAAACATTGGAAATCCACCACACAGCCCTGTTAACTCCAAGGAAGCAGCTGCACATTCAGTCACTACAAACCAAAGTGAGCCATCAGTGTGCGACCAAACCAGTTGTAAAAGTATGAGAAAGGATGCGTCTTATGTGTGCTCTCAGGTTGATTTAAGCATAGCTCTTCCTGACTACAAAGATGCAGAACTTACCGCCCCCTCTGGAAGAGTGGATGAAGACAACTCCTCTGTGACCGTTTTAAAACAGCACCAATATGAAGATGTCTCAGATGCTGAAGACATGTCAGACATGAAACCTCCAGAGTATGATGAGGACCCAGTGTATGAAGATATAAGTGAAGATGAAGATACAGTTGTGGAGATGCCTTCACTTCCACCTGATGTATCTGAACCCAGCGTTAAGCTGTATGGACACGTGCAGGTCCAGATGAAGTCCATTTTAGATGAGGAGCTGATTCCAATGCAGCCGGTGACTCCAAACACAGAAACACCTAGCATAGCACAACATTGCTCTTCTCCACATTTTGAGGAAACAGATGACACTGAATGTGTGCCAGGTGCTGAATGGCAGACAGACCGCTCATGTAGTCCATCCTCTGATTTCAAAGATGAAGACGAGACTGATGATGAGATGGACGATGACTGGGATGTCATACCGTTAATCATATCAGAGCTTAAACTCGAATTACCAGAAGACGAGGATGATCCAGAAGACGGTCTGCCGGATGATGGTGAACATGGGGACAAAGTAACACAGGGTGGCACAAGCCCAACTCTTTGCGAGCTCCGCCGGCCACCTCCAGTCCAGGTCCCAGCTTCTGCTTTTTCCCAGATTGAGGTCTTTGACACACGTGAGAGCTTTCAACAAGCAAAAGCTGTCCAATTTGGGAAATTTCAACAATTTTTAGCAGAAGAGAGTTTACCTGAGAGAGACCCAAAGTCACGTCACAGCAGAAGGGTTTCCTACTCTGAGCCTGAAGACAGCTGTGAAACTGATGACAGTTGTGATTACTCACCTGTGGAAGAACGCAACCATTTAACAGTGTCCAAGCAGCTGATGAACAGCATGTTCGCACCTGTTTCTTCAGACACAAATGACTCCGAGTCTGAAAAAGACAATGTAGATGATGAGCCGACAAATTTGCAACACAATCAAACCGGGAGCAGACAAAATACTTGTAAAAGGGAAGACATAATAATCCTCAATTCTGACACAGAGGATGAATGTGATCAAATATGCATGAATAACGCAAAAAGACAGAAAAGATTGTCTTTACAGAATGAGGTCCGTGCTGCTGAACCTTGTAGTCCACAAAAGAGACATTCCTCTGACACCGTGGCTAGTGAATGTGAAAGTGTTCAAGAAATAGTGTCCAAAAGAAGACTTGTATCTGCACACTCATCAAAAAGAACTGAAACCTCTGGGCAGCTATGTAAAAACATAGCCAGATCTGAGCATGTTCAACATGAGACCAGTCAACAAAATGTTTCAAATGATGAAAGTATAATAATTCTAGATTCTGACACAGAGGATGAGAGTAGCCAAAACTACAAAAAGGCAAAGAGGAAGAAGAAATTCTCCTCTGGGCGGGCAGGTGCTGATAATGATCCAGGTGTTAAGCCTCCTGTGGACACTGAATATGAAAGTGCCAAAAAAAAGCTCCAAGAATGCAGAGCATCTGCAGCCTCATCAAAGCCACAGCATGGCTCTAAACATCGAGATACACATTCCAAAGAAGCGGTGCAGGACACATGCTCTGACCTGTCCCACAGTATAAAGAAGGGACAGCTGCCTGAAGCTAAACCGGGCTCTGTCCATGTTCAGCAAAAGGTTAACAAACAGATGACATCGAAACGTTCCCATGAGTCTGACCATGTGGGGTCAACAGACAGTATCCTCAAAAAGAAGGCAAAAACGAAGAGGAGGTCACCGTCATCAGAAACAGAGGACAGTGATTCTGCCGTGGTTAATGCACAGAAAAGTCCTCATGTCAGCAACAAGCCTCAAAAAACCCGTCAGCCATCCATGGACTCATCTGGGAAGCAGCCCCAGTCAGGGACAGACAGGGAGGCAGACGCCACTGGGAGTCGCAATCCTGTAATTACTCGTCTTTTGGTTCAGGATATTCCTCAGTCCAGTGGGCACTTGAAACTTTATAAACAACCTATAGACCATGGACAGGATAAAGATGAAACGCCAAAGAAACCCACATCAACCAGCAAAAATGTAGACTCCTGTAAAACAAAGACGCAGCTTTTGCATGGAGATACACGAGGAAAATTGGCTTCCAACCCAAAGCCTGCCAGCGATAGACACCATGTAACACCACCGTCTAAAGCTAATGAGAGCTCCTCTTATCCCAGAAATGGCGCGTCTTTACCCAGACCACAGCGACAAGTGTCATACAATATCCCCTCATCATTCATTCAACCCTACTCTCCCACAAAGGGTCCATCAGCAATTACACAAGTGACCAATATGTGGCGGGACAGCTATTACTCAACCAGAATGGACAAAAAACCTAGTGCGGGGACGGAGGAGGGCCTAAGACCCAAGAACAATTCAGATTTTCTGAAGGAAGCTAAAGCTGGACGTCGTCCCTGTGATAAGGCACCCAGACGGAGGAACAGCTCCCAGGAATCTGCAACCCCCTTGATGAAGAAGACCATGGTTGAAGCCAGAGAGTGGACAAAGGCCAGGAGTCGGGATGCCTCAATGGAGCAAAGTGTGTTCTTTTGAAGTATCTAAAATGTCGTTAATATTCTGTAATAAATTAATTCAGTCGGATGGAAAGTGTTTTTTGGTGTGTCTAATCTGAACCTCATTCCTACAGCAGGATGCCATGTGAGAGAAGGTTACAAATGGAACAAGTAATCAAGAGACATCAAACTAAGGGTGACACTTAACATTTTCTTAACTTCCATAATAACAATTCAACAGTTTAACAGTCCGTTAACCAAGTTTTCTCAATTGTGTTCCTTCATTGTAGGCTCCTGCAAGCAGGGGAAGCAGTAGAGATCTTTTCCAAAGCCCTGTCACTGGAGAAATGTTGGTAACTCCAACAAACAGCACTTCCTGTTGTTATAATTTATTCCGTCTTGGATTTTCTAAAGCATTTGGGTTTAACACAACAACAGACTATGCTTAGAGTTCCCTGTATTCTAATATTGTGTGTTCTGTATTTTTACTGTTGTGCGTATATATATATGTTCATTTGCATGCCTCATGTCTTGTTACATCAAATGTGATATTCTGTGTTCTTTTAATGTTGACTGTAAAAACATTTTACCAGCTACCTCATGTATTAAAGTTCAAATTGTTAAATGGTTTTGCTCTGACTGTTCAAACTTGAAACTTTTCATATATTGTACTTGTATTTTTATGTGTAATTTTCCTCCTCTTCAGTTGACATGAGTTTTTGTTCTTAGATAGATGAGCTTTATTGTCTGCTCCAGACGGTGACAGAAATTCTCCTTTGACAAGGCTCCAACAATAAACTACAACACATATCAAAACACACTAAAGACACAAGCTCACAAAGTACAGACATCTAAGGGAAATGTTAAAAAGAAACGGCAGCAGATAAAACAAATATATGTACTGTTCAGGGTCTTATTTTTTTAAACTATGTACTTGCATTACAATACAAAACACATGGAATACTTGTTAATGTGAAATACTTGGTCACAAAAATGGAAAAACGATTATTTTACTGAACATTGAGAACTGATTTAGCAGGTATGACGAGTTGTACCACAAAAAAATATAACTGAATAGCCTAATCCAAGCAGAACAGAGTTCAGAGATTTTATTTTATTTTTTAATATAGCCATATTTTTCTTTCTCTGACCTCACTTCACTTCATACAAGGCGGCGTGGCCTTCCAGCGTGGCCTCTCCTCCTTAGTAGGAGAAACTACAAAATTAATTTGTTTGTTCAAATGACAAAGTATAATTTGATTTGATTTGATTTGATACACTTATTGGAAGAGATGCTTTCATTGACTCACATTTGAACTTTCAGCTGTCCAGCTGTGACCATGGTCTGGAAGGCAATGTTTATTTCCAAAGGAGCACAAAGCAAGAGAATCTATTTTGACCTTATCAGTTTCTACAATGATCATGATAACTGTTGAAACTGCGTGTTCATTATTTGGGATAGAAGACAAACAACTTCTCTCTTTTTAGTTTATTTATTTATTTGATTAGGACAATGCATATTAATTGACATGTCAGCAGAAGCATCAACGTAAATATGCCGGAGTTAAATGCTCATTTTAATCCGTTGTCCTAAGGCAGGTGTTTAAAAACATAGAGACAATACTTGTTGCTGATTTATTCTAAATATCAGTCTCAAAAGCAGGTACAAGGTTCTTCTCTGTTCGGCACGACCCTCCCAGAAAAGACAAAGAATGAATGCTGATAACAGTATTTAACTACCCTAGTGTCATGTGATTGGTTCTAAGCCACAGAATTTACACATATGAAATGTGCATAGTTAAAAAGGTGGGATGAGCTTCTGTTAGGCTTCCGCTCATCCTTGTTGGTGCCCGATCATGTCCATCTTTCCTGGCGCTCTGCTTCGTCCAATCACCTCCGTCCACATCCTGTGAAGGTAAGAAAACCCCCCAAATATTCAAACGGAGAAGTTCAGAGACAGGTCGGGCACCCAACACTAAGTTATTTTTGTTTTACTTCCATTACTAACTGAGCAGCCATGACGAGCTCGATGGTGTAGTAAAACAGAGTTCTGAAGTTTCAAAGTGGTTCTCCAAACTTATCTAACAAATAGTTTTTATAAAAATGGGGCATATTTTTCATTAAAGGCTGCACTTTTTTTAGGCATAAATCTTGGGTTGGAGGAGATGTCATGTAGTTTTATGTCATTTCTTTGGGAATTATCACTGCATTAGGTCATTAGGATGACATCAACATCATATAACATAACTGTGACCAAACACATAGATCTGTTGGGATGGAGGGTTTTTCCAATGGAAAATCGTCATGCCTTGACATACAGTATACAGTATGTAATGGTAATGTGATGCTCTTATGCGAGCAAGACTGTAGTAGTAAAGTTATCCTCCTGATCATTTTGGAAACTGTTGGATGGGATCAAAATGGATTTTCTTGCTTTGTGTTCCATTGGAAATAAACTTGACCTTCAAGACCAACGTTACTGTTAATGTGAGAGTAAATACATGTTGATAGTACCTGCTTTAGAGTTTACTGCTACGCATCTCTTCCAATAAGTGAATGAATCCAATGCGTACAAAAGGTAACAGTTTACTCTGTTTCTCCTGCCTACAGTGGTGTCCGAAATGAAAAATATGTGCATAAAAAAACAGAATTATATGAATAATATTCTATATGTTTTGTTCTATATTATTGTGACATGCAACTACATGTAGTTGAGAAAATATCACTAGTTGATCTTGGAAAGTTTTATATCAAGGTAAAACTTTACTGATAGCATTTTAAATATTCATAATTTCTGATTTTAAAAAAAACAAAAAACTTCTAGTTGACAATCAGAGATGGTCAAGTAGAAGACCCCCTGATTAATTGACCCCTAGAATAACCAGTAAAGTTTAAACTTGATCCTCTGCTGTTTGACTTGTGTCTACTTGTATTGTACCACTAGAGGGAGACATTGTGTTATATACTGCACTGATCTGCTTTTCCTTTTAGAATGATGCACACCACTGCTGGTGTTAAACTCTGCCATTAAATGATTTATAACCGCAGTATATATATTTTTCTCACTGTTGTTACATGTTCAACTGGCAACTGGAAAAATGGTGGCTCCATAACAATGATATTATGTGGTTAAAGTGTTAGTTGACCATTACAGGTAATCTCCAATATGTTTTAGTGAGCCACAAAAGCTGTGCTCAACTTATTTTTCTTTTTCAAATATCTTTAAGTGTACTGAATTTTTCACTGATACCTCCTGAGAACCATCATGCACAAATACTGCAAAGGTCACACAGACCACTCATCAATTAAATCATAATGGCAGCTATTCACTGGATGTGCAACACGTCCATCTATCCATTATCTATACACTGCTTTATCCTCAGTAGGGTCGCGGGGGGCTGGAGTCTATCCCAGCTGACTCAGGGTGAAGGCAGGGGACACCCTGGACAGGTCACCAGTCTATCACAGGGCTACACATAGAGACAGACAACCAAGCACACTCTCATTCACACCTATGGACAATTTAGAATCATCAACTAACCTCAGCATGTCTTTGGACTGTGGGAGGAAGCTGGAGAACCTGGTGAAAACCCACACTGCACAGGGAGAGCATGCAAACTCCACACAGAAAGACCCCAGGCTGGGAGGTGATCCAGGGATCTTCTAGGTGTGAGGCAACAGTGGAACACCGAGCCACTGTGCAGCCCATGTGCAACACAGTCAGTGGTTATTAATGGGCATTTTTGCCCAGGGGTAAATTTCCTTAAAGATGTTCAACCTGAATAGCAGAAGAAGAAAAATCCTGAAGTTGTACAATACAAAGTCCTCATTGTTTCTTTTAAGGGGCAAATTTTGCAGATCTTGCCCCAGATTTGGGATTATTGATGAATATTAATTTTTTTTTCGATTGCTAAGACGCATTGGTAGAAACTGAAGCGACATGTTCAAAACTCTTAACACAGTCTGCAAAACAGAAATGCATGTGGGCTAAACTGTGTCTCACTTTTCATTGCTTTCAGACGAAGTGCATTCAGTGACCACAGTCACCGAAATGGATGAAGTCTTTTCTCATTCACTAGTTCACACCTGCAAAACACTTTAACAGCACATTGTTCAAATGCTAACACACTTTGTTCAAAACAGTTCAAAACACACTCAAAACAGAATGATAGGGGAAAAAACACAGGGAACTTCCTATGCAGCCACATTATTACATTATTATTACATTGAAATCTATTGAAAATTATATCAACATATTGACAATAAAAATAAATAAATCGAAGATGCAATTCCAAACAGCTGATGGTAGTTTTCAGCTGAAAACTGATTCAGGCGATCTGCGTTTGGCCTCGTTAGAAAGCATAAAGGAGGCTTCTGATTGTTTTTCCTGTGCAAGTCTGGATCAAAGAGCAGCAGGTGAAGTTGGTAGAGAGAGAAGAGAATGACAGGGTCTGAATATTACAGTATACATGTGTTGTTTTTTAGTTTGATCTCTTACTGTCATTTGTATTCTGCTCCTGGAATTCAAAGATTCTGCATTATTCTGTTTACATAATCTTTATTTTTTGTATGGTCCTGAAGTACTTCTGCAAAAGCACAAATGTTCTTGAATAAATCTCTTCATTCCTGATTCAGTGTTGCAATATATTACAGCATATACAGTCATTTAGAACCATTAAAGTGCAAAAGATCCCATATAAAATACTGATTTAACTACAAAAATCATTCAAACTTCAAATATAAGATGTATTTAATGTGATGTTCTTTGTTGTTGGTATTTTGTCGTTCCGTTTGTTAAGAGTGATTGTGTGTGTTTCCAAAGTGAGACAATGTGTTAGCGTTTTGTTGAATGAGCTTCTTTTGAGACAAGTATGAAGTGTTTTGTTGGTGAGACACACTTTTGGGCATGAGATTAACTGTTGAGCTGAGCTGCATGATGGTGATGCAGACTGTGTTAAGAGTTTTGAACATGTCGCTTCAGTTTCAACCAATGCATCTTAGCA
>OMNN01089992.1:0-24502 GCA_900302755.1 Chromis chromis
TTAACTTTGAACATCCACAGAGGGGTGCACCGTTCCTGGAAGTACTGCAATACCAGGTCGATGCGTGGAGTGGACGGAGCAAGCCCCTATTCCATCTCCCTATTCCAAAAATCAATTTAATATATGGTCCCCGGGTAGGGGACGTATCAGATATTAAACTGATAAGAACAGATACTACACTTGATCTTAGCCAAAAGGCCGAGAAGCGATACCGGAACATGGCGGAGGAAACGGGGTCGTTCTCCGCACCGTCGATCTAACTCACGGTTGTAAAAAATAAACACTACAGCCAAATTACACATTTAAGCTCAGCATACAAAACACTAACTACCTACTACGACATCTGGTAACACTGGTGTTGTTTTGTTGAGGTAAATTACATCAACTAATGTTCGCAAATGCAGCTTCGTGTGTCTTCCTGGACACGTGGTACGTTTAGACCAATAGGAAGCAGAGAAACAGAAGCTGCACATAAACTCGTTTTCTTTCACATAAACATCACAGAATACATACAACCTTTATATACACGTGTGTTTAGTCTTACTGTTATCTCCATTAAGCGGAATAAACTCATGAGGTTGAGGAAAATAATGTTTTTACGATCCTGATTCACAACAAACGGAGCTCTTCCAGCGGCCTCTAGTGGAGAGGAGGCTAACTACACACTTCATGTTCTGCTGCTCAACACGAACTAACCAGACAGCAACACAGTCAGTATTAACCAACCAGCTGGTTACCGTGGGAGGTCTAACGAAATACATGTAACAGTCCTGGATTAACTTTGTCATATAAACAAAGAAAAGAAGGCTTGAAGAAATAATTATCGAGTCCCAGAAACTCAACATGAGCACCAACAGTGTCACATAGGACGGTAAAAATAACGTTAAATAACGACGTTAGAGAGCCTCCACACCACTGTTAGTCACATACAGCTGTACCAAACTGAAGGTGATGCAGTGAGCTGACGAGTCAGCGCACTCAAAACCATTAAGTGGTTGCTAATACATTAGCCTGTTAGTTTAATGTGCAAAAACAGGTGTGGTCACCTGCAGTAAATGAGAACCTGTTGTGATAAAGTCAGTACCTATCACGGCATATTAAACTGCTTTAAGTCAGTAGCTTAACCACTCTTTATCTCCCTGAAAATATTTCGGCACGGGTCGGTTCACCTGAACAAAACTGAGACATTAGCATAAAAACTGGATGCTAGTTAGCTAGCTAGCAAGCTAACCCGCTAGTTAGCTTGCTAAAGCTACTGCGTCTCACCACAAACAGTCGACCAAAACATGTGCCTTCTCGGTAACAGTGGTCTAAATAGTTAACACGATAGTTCAACAAACTAGGAGAAAGGTTAAGTTAGTGAAAGTGAACTTACTAACAGCTGTCGTCCACTCTGTTAATTGCAACTCCGGAGACAAACGGCAGCGAGCTAACAGTCACTGAACCTGCGTCTGACCGTCCGAGACTCAACAAAATGGCGCAGGCTACTTGAGCTTGACCTCACATGTAGTGGTGGTGGTTTACTCAGCTGAAGGTACGGGAAGTGTATCCCACCTTCACAGTTAGTTCATGGTTCAAGTTAAAAGAAATGTTTACGCCAATTACATTGTAATAACAGTTAATCCTATACAAGTAGTTTTATTTACACGCTAAGAAAGAAGTGTGTTATTACAGCCCGAATTGGTAATAGTGCATATAAATAAGATGCAATGTTTACATTACTGCATTATAAATTGAAATAATTTTGATGCAACATTATTGCTTTTAACGTACTGAGAAGGGGGGTGTTATGGTAGTGGTTTAGTCCAGTGGTTAAACTGGTGGGTCGGGACCCAAAAGTAGGTCGCGAAGCCATTTTTAGAGGGTCGCAGAAGCATGTCCCCCCAATAAAGTAGTGATATAAAGTCTTTTATTTTAAAGGACGTGCTTTCAATAGCAGGATATTTAGTGGTGGTAACACCAGTAGTTGCCCACTATTAACCTCTAGATCTGGCTCTGCCAGCTTATTGGAGACATAAATGCTAAAACATGCCAAAAATAAACCCATAAAGATGTGCTCAGAATCCGTCAAAATGGGTCAAACATATGCCCAAAACTTGGGAAAAGTGTCCAAATATTCCAAAATGAGCAAAAAATAAGCCAACATTTTCCCAAGCTGTATCAAAATGTGTTGAGACTACACTCAGATAAACCTTAATTTGTTAACAGGAACAGCAAACTTCAAAAATTTGGGTCGCGACCGCTGTGGGTCCTGAGGCTGGACCAGTTGAGTACCACTGGTTTAGTCCATGCACTACCCTCGAGCGCCCTCTTGTGGCTAGGCGGGTTTACTGTTGTATGTCCGGAAAATAAATGGTTGCCATAGACATACTGTATATTATGTCTATGGTTGCCAGCACTTCCACACGGAGCCTCATTGATTGAACGTAACCGGCACTTACAACTACCAAGACATCGACGGTGGAATTAAATCCATAAACAAAACATAAAACCGTAAAAACACGCCATTACTTTAACTAAAAACAACTTATATCGTTTCAGTTGGAAACCTTTAGTGAAAAAGGTGAAGTTCAGCTCATTAAGCTTAAAAAATAAAAATAAAAATCAACAAAACTTTAATAACATTTTAAAAAGTGATTCAAACTATGGAAACTCGGCATGAAACATCACTTTAATTAAGAAGGGATTATTAAATATAATAGATTAAAAAATAGGTGAAGAAAAATACATTCATTTCAATTGCTGAGTGTTTATATACACACCATGAAGTTTAAAGTTCATTTAATATCAATAAAAAAACAAGCAGTATACAGTGATAAAAGATACTGGATGTGATAATAATTACAGCAACAATACTAATAATAAATACAAATAAATTAATGGTATGGAGGAAGTTAACTTTTATTTTTGGCTGTTCAAAGATCACCTCTTTAATCTCAGCTGGTGATTTTTTTTTTTCTAGATTTTGGGCTGTAAACAGAGAGGGAGGCGTCCTCAGTGTTTTTATGGTGTATGGAAAGCAGTGAAGTGGTTTCAGTAGTTCTATATTACAGTTTGGAGCTTAATGCTTTGTAAAACATTAAAAACAATTTGCCTTCAGTTCCAGATGAAATAGTTTTACTGCTTGTACAAAAATATGTAAATAGTTAAAATATGCAAAAGAAAATAAGAATTTGAGCAAATACTTTTTCATGGCACAGTGTATACATATCAGGCGTAACATTATGACCACCTGCCTAATACTGTGTTGGTCCCCCTTATGTGGTCAAAAACGCTCTGAACCATTGGGCATGGACAAGAGGACCTCTCAGGGTGTCCTATGGGGTCTGGCACCAGGACGTTGGCAGTGGATTCTTTGGGTACTCTGGCTTGTGCAGTGGGGCCTCTGTTAATCAAACTTGTTCCACTGCAAGGTTTTCCAGCAGAACACCACATAGTACCAATATGATCAATGTTATTCCTTTCACCTGTCAGTGGTCATAATGTTGTGGCTGATCGGTGTATAGACAAGGTAATATTTCAGATGTCTATGAGTTGTTAACAGCTCCACCAAACGGGGATGTTTTTTCCTCTAAACTTCTCATTGGGTTTCAATTCGACAAAAATGATTCAAAATCTCACGGAAAACCAAAGATTAAAGAAAACAGACTTGTTGATCAAAACCATTTATTCTTTCCACTCACTGCTTTTGCTGACAAACCCAAGTTTATCTGCTGTCCTTGTATTTCAAACTGTATATAAAGTGGTTCAAAGTGGCTCCACCTGCAGCAGCTACAACAGTAACATGCTGCTGACACACTGATGCTTCATATTAATATTCTAATTATTAATAATATATCAATCAGACGGACCAAACCAGTCATTTTACTTTAATACATTAACCATATTCTGCTGCTAACACTTATGCACTTTTTCTTAAGTAAATGATCGTAATGCTTTCTCTAATTATGTGGCCAAGTGCGGAGACAAGCTCCAATAACGTATGAAGGTAAAATACAATAAAATTGGACTGATAATGATTAAACAGCTCCTCCTTGTGGAGAATCTGCAGCTGCAAATTTGTGAGAGTTCAAGTAGTTCAACCCTGTACAGTGTACATTTTACATTGAACTAAAAATTAATCCAATTATATTTGTACTACAAGGTATACCGTTTTTTTCTCTCATAATTTTGAGAAAGTCTGTCATTGTGAGAATCCATAGTTCTGAGTGAAAAATATATTTGTATTTATTGTTCAAGAGGTAGAAATAAGCTTCCTTGAGGACACCAATGGAAAAAAATAAGAATATTTTCGAGGATATTCTCTCCGGTGGGAGCAGCTTGAGCGTCCTCGCTACTTTACACGTGATATCTCGGATAATATTCCGAGGATTATGACAGGCTCCTGCTCGCTGCTGAATGTGAAGCTCTATGCAAATCACAACACGTGTGAAGCCACGCTGAGGAGACAATTACGCACCGGTGCGCACTGCGCGCCGCGACGCTCCAAAGTGGACATCTCCAAACTTTCCACAGCTCAGTAAACATCATTTTTCACCCAAGTGGAAGCCGAATTATTCACCATCTACTCCGCGAAACTAGAATATGTTGTTCAAACTGGACGAAATTAATCTGTTTTTGCACGATTTGAAGTGAATGGACCTGTAGCTTGGGTGGTAGAGGGGGAAAAACCTTTAGTGCGCGCTCATCTGGATAAATATACATGTGTCATGTCTGAGGAGAATAATTCAGCAGAGCCAGACGTTCACCCTGAAAGTGGAGAATGTCCCGGAGAAGATTCGTTTGGCTTTGGAGATGATCTGGAGCTAAATCGGTTCGATGGATTGCCCTTTTCCTCACGGTACTACAAATTACTGAGAGAGAGGAAGGCTCTGCCGGTGTGGAAGGTCAGGTGCCAGTTTGAGGATGTTCTGGTCGACAACCAACTGGTTATTGTGTCTGGGACTGCCAAGACTGGGAGGAGC
This sequence comes from Chromis chromis, assembly GCA_900302755.1. NCBI lineage: Eukaryota > Metazoa > Chordata > Actinopteri > Pomacentridae > Chromis > Chromis chromis. Next base: position 4,965 of record OMNN01089992.1, read on the forward strand.
ACACAGGTAAGACTATACGATTTGTGATATCTTTTTAAAGAATGTCTTTCAGAAAGAAAAGTTCACTTCAGCTTGAAGAGGCAGGTGTTCCAGTTTATCAACATAGTTGCATGGAATCAGAATTTGGAGCTTCTTTGCAAACTTGAGACAAAAAAGTTAAACTTCCTTTACTTTTCCCTCTTTTTTTCTCTACTCAGATAGACTTTCAGTCCCTTTAGATTGGCCTCTAAATACAAAATCAGCTCTTATAAATTCCACATTTCTCCCTACATGCTTAATCCAGATCATTTAAATCAAGACAATATTGACAATCCTGCCCCCTTCACTTGTCATCATTGTAAAGTTCTACCTTTTGAGTTGTGTTTTTGTCTCCCAGCATTGCCATACTTTGTGTGAACAGAAGCTGCCCAGCTCAGCAGATGCTGTTGTGTCACTGTGAGGCTGTCCAAGCTCCTGCCTGCTTGCCTGCCTGCCTGCTTGCCTGACCGTCAGCATGCACAAAGGCTCCAGCAGGGGTGTTATGGGACCTCCTGCTGCTAAGCCCTGATCCGCTGGAGCCTCCACATGCTGCCAAAGCAATTTTGCATTATGAACGATAATACCGTTGGATATCTCCTGTCACTGTTTATTTTGCCCGTGTGCTTAAAAACAAAAGCTGCTGGTTGTAATCCTAAAAGGCCGATCACTGCTGAGGAAACAAAGTGAATGTGATGGAAAACATCCTGTTGTTAAATGTTTAATGCAGCGTTGGGCCTCTGAAGCATAGTTCACTGTCAAGGCCTATAAGGAAGTGTGAAAGGTGAACAACATTTTTGTGGTTCTCTGTTCTTTCAGATCCCTCAGTGGTGCGCAGAGTTCTGTCTGTCAGCCCAGTACCAGCATGGGATGGTGGTGTGCACGCAGACCAACAAACAGCAGGCTGTGGATCTGGCCTTGCGCGTGGCTGACGAAATGGACGTCAACATAGGCCATGAAGTGGGTTACACCATCCCTCTGGAGACCTGCTGCTCCTCTGACACTGTTTTAAGGTTTGCTGATGAGCTTTTATTCTGTTTGTTTCACAGCCGGCAGTAGAATGACGCTTTATTAGAATCCACAAACTATTCCTGTCACTCTTCATCTTCTCCTTGCCTGTACTCCTCAGTCATGCATGGAGGAGTGTTGCAGATGGTAAACAGACTCCTGCCTCAGTTTACATGAAGTGGGCAACTTTAAAGTCCTAGGAAAGGATGCTAATATAATATTAATCAATCATTTATAAGTCAATATGCCGAATATTCACTTTATAAATCTTTATATACCAATATCTTTGGGGTTTGGGGTTAATAATCGAACCAAGCAAGTCATCTGAAAGCATTGTCTTTTGCTCTGGAGACTTCTGATGACATTTTATCAACTCTGCAGTCAATCACGTACCTATAATTGGTCCCTTTAGGTCACTTTCCACACACTGCCCTTTATACACAATGCTTATAATCAAGCTTAGTCATTATTATATGCTACATGCACAGCATTTTCACAGCAGGCCTTAATGTAAAGTGAGCCTCTGGGTCATTCCATCTCAAATCATCAGAAGCCTTCTGCTTAATCACCTCTAATTTGCTTGAAGCTTTTTCATCATAAACTATAAACATTTAAAATGTTATTTGCAACATTTTACATGGATATATCAAGTACATTGCAAACAAAAAATTGCCTTTCAACCATTTTGAAACTCCAAAACTCTGATTTATTTGGATCAAACAATCTACTTAAGCAGTCATTAATTAAAGTTCAACAAAAAATAACATTCTTTACATTCTGTGATCACGTTTTTCATATTAAAACGTATTCTGCTTGCTTTGTTTTGTAATATTGTGACATGCAACTACACATGGTTCCGAAAATATCATTAGTTGACTTCTGCATCATCAATTTTTTTTGTTAATTTGTGCTCAAAGATAGAACATTTTAGTATGGCTTCACTGTTTTCATATTTCAACTCACGCATAATAAGAGATTATTTCATCTACTTGACCAATAATGCAAATTCTGAATGACATGAAGAGAAAAAACAGTGAAAAAATTCAGGCTTTTATCTTTACTAGCTCTTGAGATATTGTCATTCAAACATAGCCTCATATTCCAAAGCCTGAGAAAACATGCTGAAAGTAGGTCGACAGACAATTAACAAACAAAAAAACCTGATCAGAAAGTATTGGATACATCAATATTCATATTTTATGCTATAAAAATTCAAGAAAATCGGAGATGAATTGATGATTAGATGATGATGATGAGATTAAATGACCCTTAACATGACAGTTTTCCAATAACATACTAGAATTTAACTTCATAAGCAATAAAACACGCTTTCTTAACTCTCTACATTGGAGGTATTTTTCTCCTACATTTTACCTGGCCTTATATGAGTCATTTAAAGTGGTTAAAACTATATTTGTCTAATACCAATGTATTAAATGACAGTTTGACACATCAGTCATCAGGTTTTGGCTGCTGCAGGCAGTTCTTTTCAGTGAAAAGGCTCTGAAACCTCACAGTACGCTACCTGCTGAGCACTAAATTTGGCAGCTAAGTGGTGAACATGGAGCGTTTCGCAGCTACAGAGCCAGACTTTTTGTAGAGTTTATAGAGACATAAAATACAGTTAAAGGAGAGTGAAAATTGGTCTTACAGTTACCATTCCACCAGAGCTCCAAATAAAAATGTTGTCTTTTCTAACAAATCCACTGCACCAACCTAAAAAATATCACCTGAAACTCGAAGTTGAAAGGTTTTCGCTTCAAGGAAGTGGCCAACAAAATCAGTTATTACAGTTTTAAGTGACAGATTTGATCTATTATCTTGAGTTGCAACCTGTGCCACTGTTCAGCAAAAGTGACCTCTGCCATTAACCCTTCGTATTACTTTATCAGGTACTGCACTGATGATATGTTGCTCAGAGAGATGATGTCAGACCCTTTCCTGGAGCACTACGGGGTCATTATTATCGACCAGGCCCACGAGAGGACAGTTAACACTGACATACTACTGGGTCTCCTCAAGGACATCTTGCTGCAGAGGCCTGAGCTCAGAGTGGTGGTCCTCACCGTCCCACCCATGACTGACAAGCTCCTGAAACACTACGGCAGCATCCCGCTCATCAATCTGGAGGCCTCAAGTCCTGCTGAGGTGGTCCACAGCAACAGCAGCAACAAGGACTACTTCTACTCAGCGCTGAGGCTGGTGCTGGAGATCCATCGAACCAAAGAGGGCGGAGATGTTGTTGTGTTTTTTGCTTCAGCTGAGGTAAGAAAGAAATTATATTGTTTTGATTGGGCGAAAAACTTGTAGCTCTAAATTTAGTTCTAACCTCTAAGCCCCAAGATGTTTTTTGGGTAATTTTTGCTCCTGTCACATTTTTACTCACTGTAGGCTCATTTTTCACTGCAACCTAATGTAATGCACCCTTATGGAAACAGCACAACCATAGCCAGAAGTAGAGCGCCCACAGGTATTACAAAGCTGGAAGAAATTATAGATTTATTGAGATATTTTACTGTTTCCATTTTTTATTTGTTTTCATATAACCATCATCTCTGCCCTGTGCACACTGCCTGCAGCTCAGCCCAGTTCAGTCAAAAAAAGTCCCTGAATTTTTGTCACATGTAATGTTGGTCACAGCAGAGTCATTTATAGTTTCAAAGTTACACCAAGGAGCATAGATTTTTTTTTAAATATAATCTGGCAAGAGTAAAAACTTATTTTTTTGACAAATTTTAAATAGGACTCTAAGAATATATTAATTTTGATGTAATATCATGATTTTAAGCTTAGATTTGGTTAATTTCTCGGATGGAATGGTATCTCACAGATGCTTAGGTCAAGTCACATTGGACAGTTGGAAAATCCAAAGATTTTTCCATTTTTACAGTTTCTTTCTTTGACAAATGGTGTTATTTTGGTGATTTTTTTTCTTAAATTACATGTCTTTCAAACCCACTGGCAGGTTTTTGGGTTCTGATGGTTTATAAATCCTCCACTTTGCTTCTCATCTGTTCTGCAGGAGGTCCACTGTGCCTCCAGCATCCTCCAGAGAGAAGGCACCAGACTGGGAGGGGAGCTGGACCAGTTGGTGCCCATAGTCCTGTGTCCTGGACCAGGAGGGCTACTGCCAGTCCTGACCGAGCAATCGGGCTCCATAAAGTCCAGGAGGGTTTTTCTCTCTACCCAGCATGGGGAGGATGTGTGGTGGGACACAGAGGCAGTCAACTTTGTCATTGACACAGGGGTGCAGAAAAAAATGGTAAATTATAATTTCCTAAAAGACACAACAACCTTAAGAGAGCATTCTGATGACATTATTTTACATTTTGGTTTTCCCTTTTTTTCTGTAGGTGTACAATCCAAGAGTAAGAGCTTACTCTGAGGTACTGCAACCCATCAGTCAGTGTCAAGCAGACATACGCAAGCAGCTGTCTGGGCCAACAGGTATATCTTCTCGTCTACTCACAGTTGAAAACATAAGAAATTTCTGATTATAAAGGTGTCTTCTGCACATTTTTAGCAATATACAGCGTAGTCAGATGCTTCTCAGATCTGAAAAAGCAAACATAAAAGACTAGAACACAAAGGCTTCGTTTCTTTCTCATAGTTTCCAAGTCAGACTGAGACATGGTTCAACATCCTGCAATTTTAACCTCCAAAAACCTTCCTGGTTTAGATTTAATCAACTTCCTCTGAAGCCTCTATTAAGTACAACATCTTTTCTGAACTTTATTTCCTAGGTAAATGTTTCTGCCTGTATCCGGAGGCCAACCCTGCAGAGAGCTCCCCACAGATCCTGGAGTCCAACATCACCCCGACAGTGCTTTTCCTAAAACGGGTGGAGATAGCCGGGCTGGGACAGTGCAATTTCATCGACAGACCAGGTGAAGTATCCTGTCACCATGGCAACATGATTCACGATAACAAGCGGTTTTATTTTTGTATTGCCGAGTTCCCACAAGTGACATCGCTGTCTCCCACACAGCCAAAGAGGTGTATGTGGGAGGAAGTGCAGATGAATTTGCCCTGTTGTAACTGTTTGGGCCCGGTCATCCGTGATTTAGCCGAGCTGACAGCTCAGCTACGAGCCATTGTCCAGGCTCTGACCCGCCCTAACATGAACAGAGCGTGCTAAAAGAGGCCAGCTCATTAACGGTTACACAACATGTCTTGTTCGGTGCAGACGAGTACAATGAGGAGGAAGTACGAGCCAAATATACTGTAATATCTCTACATTCTTGGAGAACGTGGCACGAAATTCACTTTGCATTATATTGTTTACATTATTCTGGTGGCATAAGCTGGTATTGGTGTCTTTTTATGCTTTTATTGGGGGGCACCAAAGTCAGGAACATTCTGTACATGCTGACTTCATGTCACTAATTATCAGTCATCCACAAACTGCTACATGCCACCATGACTCAGGTCCACGTGGCCTTCAATATGGAGTTAGTGCACATACAGTCAGCAAAAAGCAAAGGGGCAATACTTTATAGAGAAATTAAAACTTTAATTTGCTGTGTCATTCCTTGTGCCAGATCCTGAGGGTCTCATGCAGGCGCTGGAGGAGCTGGATTACCTCGCAGCTTTAGACGACGACGGCAACTTGTCCGAAATTGGCATCATAATGTCCGAAATCCCTCTGGATCCTCAGATGGCCAAAGCTCTGCTGGCATCCTGCGAGTTTGACTGTGTGAGCGAGATGCTGACGATCGCAGCCATGTTGTCGGGTACGTTCGGCTTCAGTTTACGATCAGAAAGAGATTTGTTCCTCCTAATGAGTGAGGATCCTTTGGTTGGTTTGTCCAGGTGGACGCCGTTGTTGTGGCTCCTCCAGACGCTGAACCAGATGGTCTTTGGTGAGAGTGGCTTGTCTGGGTGTTGTTGAACTTTTTTTTGTTTTTCTGTCTTTTAGCGCCAAGCTGCTTCCTGGAGCCATCTGCCGGCATGACCCACGAGGCAGTCCAGTGTCACAGGAAGTTCCAGCACCCCGAAGGCGATCACTTCACCCTCATAAACATCTACAACGCCTTCAAGCAGAGCCAGAGAGAACAATGTAAGACACAGTCGATGAACAGAAGATTACATTTTTAAATGTGCTGCAGTATAGTGTGGCTTTGAATCTTGCTGTAGGGTTCAATAATCTGCTCATTATTGTGGAAAAACGGCAGAACAAATTAAGCTTTCGTGTAATAGAAGCTAGTGTCACCATACTAAGGCAAGTTTATTTGCAGAGCACAGTTTGCAGAAGTCATATTTCACTTTAAAAGGACTAAAAACATGAGAAATTATGAGAAAATGATGTATGATCCTTATAAAAGATTAAGTGCTTCACATTAAGGAAAATATGAAAAATGAATAGTAATAAAATAATTCAATTCAATTAAGTTCATCAATCTGGTGATATGTGCCATTAATTCTAAATTACAAAAACTTACTTTTGACATGGAGGGTTGAAGTAAATCATATTCATCTTGAATTAAACTATGGTTTAACTACATTAGACCTTTATGAGCATCATTTAGCAGAGCAGTGTTTTAAATGCAGTTTAAATAAAGTTCCATGCTGCGCCAAAATGCTATTTAATTGTATGTGATGTGTTTTCGGCCAGATCTGACTGTTGAAAAGTGGTGCCAGGACTATTTTCTGAATTATTCTGCCCTGAAGACAGCCGACAACATTAGATCAGAGTTGACCGACACTCTGAATAGAATCGAGCTTCCCATTTCCGAACCTTCCTTCGGAACCAAGACCAACACTCACAACATTAAAAGAGCTCTGCTGGCTGGATTCTTCATGCAGGTATAGTACACTGATCAGATATAACATTATGACCACCTGCTTAATATTGTGTTGGTCCCCCTTATGTGGTCAAAAATGCTCTGAACCATTGGGCATGGACAAGAGGACCTCTCAGGGTGTGCTATGGGGTCTGGCACCAGGACGTTGGCAGTGGGGCCTCTGTCGATCAAACTTGTTCCACTGAATCCTGTTGATGCTTGATCAAAATGAGGTCTAGGAAGTTTAGAGGTCAAATCAACATCTTGGGCCATTGTCATGTTCCTCAAGATATTCCTGATTGTTGGATGTTTTTGTCATGTGGTGGGGTGCATTTTCCTGCGGGGGTAGGCCAGTGACATTTGGGATTGCCATTTGCATGAGGGAGTGTGCTAGTTCTGGGACAGTGTTTATTTGGGTATCTAAGTCTCATCAACATGGATGCCAAAATCCAAGGTAATAAACCAGTTAATGTTAGTGAATTTGCGTATCACATTTCAGTTATATTCAGGTGTCTTTTCTTTTCCCAGATTGCTCGAGACGTGGACGGATCAGGAAACTACTTCATTCTGACACACAAGCACATGGCACAGGTTCACCCGCTCTCCAGCTATGGAGCTCAGTCGCACAAGCTGGGACTTCCAGAGTGGGTTGTTTTCAACGAGTACACTCTGTCAGAAAACAACTGCATGAGAACGGTCTCTGAAATTTCCCCTCAAGTGTAAGTCGATTCCTTATTCCGCTCACTATGTGTACAAGCAGATTATAAATGAGTTCTCGTGGATTATGATTCCATGCTCTGGTGAGACAAACATGTTTTTGTCTGCTGTTGTTGCTGTATTTTGATCTAATTTTAATTCACATCTATTTAATCCTCTTAAAATCTCCATGGAAGCTGTTTTTTTTGGAATATTTTTTATAGTAAATATTCTTACATATCATGTTTTCCGATAATGTGTTTCAGGTTCATTCAGATGGCACCACTGTACTTCTTCTACAACCTGCCCCCTAGTGAAAGCAAAGATATACTGCAAGACATGTTGGACCCGGAGGCATCCAAAAAGGAGAAGAAACGACGAGCTGCTGATGAAAACAATAGCTGCACGGCAGTGACACCAAGTTACGACAGATGCGTGATTCAGTGAAGTGAAATCGCCAATCTAGGTTGCAGCTCTGCAGCCAAACGCAACAATGCTTGGAAGATGTTTGTAGTCAGTGCGAGCCAGAGACTGAAATATTTATTACACGGCTTAAAAGTTGTTTTTTGATGGTTGCATGTGCATGACTCAATCATGTGCAGAGTCCAGTGAGTTGGCATGATGTAAAAAGTAGTAAATATATCCCCTTTTATCAGTTGTGGTCTAAGACAACAGATGTAGCCTTGTTGTTTTCTTTGAGTGCTAGAATATACATTTTCCTTGTTTGTTTCTTTTTTTCTCACCTTACCCTTGCTCTGCGCTCCCCCATCAACTCTGGAAATGTGCATATCTTGACAGTTTAGACTTTAATGAGCAGCAGAGGGGCTGCAGGAGGGTGTTGCTAGACTTTAAAGGGAAAAAATACCAACATGCACTTCTTGTCCACGTAACCAGGAGGAATCAAAGCGGCGAACTAGCACTTACATTCTTGTACAAGATGCTGGAAAAGTCATTTGTCACTATGTCGGTTTCCTCATTTCTTAGGCAAAGCTGTTGTTTTCAGGCGTCTGGTATAAAAGCATCTAGTCTATAAGATGCATGAACTAACTTGCTGCCAGATTGAAAAAAATAACAAATGTGAAAGCATGCAAAGGTATAATTTATTAAAAATCACTGCAAGAAAATCTACAGAAATCCTTGAAAGTAGGAATTGCTTGGGAGAATGGTGCTTTGGCAATTATCTATGAATTTGCTTCTTTTTTTAACAAGTGACTTCTGGCTCTATTACTCTTAATATCTGCAGTTTAGTACAAATGTATTTAAAAACATGTACTAAAGAGTGATATCAAGGCAAATCTACTTTTGAAGGGAAGAACGCTGAATGTGAAAAATCACTTGAGTGACTTTTTTACAACTTATTGTAAAAGTACCTGTAGAAACTGTCATTCATAATGCTATATTTCTATACATATTAACATTTTGGAAGTTATATATTTTTGCAATAGTACAGTATGTGGTGAATTACTTGCGTTGTCTTGTAAAAACAGTGTCTACAAAGTGGCTAATAAAAAGGGATGTATGCTAAATGTCAGATTTACAACACTGACATCACTAGGGCTGTAGTCTCCAAGTCAACTGATCAATTAGTTGGTCGATATGCACTCATTCAACCAAATTCTCAGTCAATCACCAGTTTTACTTTCATAGGGGAAAAAAGCATGACGTCTATAACCTTTCAACAACATCAAATATGGCATATCTAAAAACAGAAGGCTGACTTTTTCTTCAACAGTTCTTGTGCTGGGATCACAAATTGATATAGTTCTATTTAATGGCCAATTTACCTAATCTTGAGATAACTTGCAGATTTTGTGTGGGCACAAATTCATTCGACCAAGATCATTTTTGGTTGACTACAGCCTGATGGTACTGAAACATATTCTTTTAGACCAACTGAAGAGTAATTTCAAGGATTTCCACGAGCCTGGAGGTCTTCAGTGTGTGCATAGCTGTCTCGGTTTATTGCGAGGTTCACACAGTTAGATATTCTTTGAGTTTGTCCATAATGACAGGCATTCTGTCTGTGGGGATCAGCATCACTGTCCTGAAAGGCTTCATGGGGACGTCGTCGAACGACCACCTGCCGCTCAAACAGGAGTCTGCCTCTTCCTGGACTGAGTAGTGGAACTTCATGATGGCTTGCTGTAGGGAGAACACAGACAAGACTTAAAACTTAATATCTGTATTACATTACGTCTTTCTACACTGGAGAGATAAAGACAAAATACATTAAAGCTTTCTTATCAAATGGCAGAAAAAATACAATCTTTTATCTGATGAAGTCCATGTGCTGTAAGTGTTATTATCCAGATACTGTAAGTAGGGACATTATTAAACCTTTTGTTTAATCTTGCGCCTTGCTTGAATTCATTTGACTTTACCTCATAAAAGAACTCCTCCTCTGCATTGACGAACATGTATTCCTCTTTGGGAGCTCCTCCTCTGGCTGGGATACTCTTGGTTGCCTCTTTGCAGGTTTTGCTGATCATGAGGCAGTAGTGACACCTCCCACTGGGCTTATTTGTCCTCTGGGCTTCAGCTATTTCTTCCCTAGAGGACAGTATTACACTTGGTTTATTTCCATGCATGCTACACTTTCAAAAAAACTGACCACAGACAAGGATGGTTTTCACTTTCCTGTTCAAACCATAGAATTTAACTCATATCCAGCTTATGTTTACTTAATACCACCTTGACAATATATTCTCACTTCCACAAAACAACACATGCATACATTCACACAACATAAAATGAGAAAAAAAAGAAAAAAGGAATGAGCTGGCAAAGTAAGAACTCACTGGAGCTGTTTGTGCAGTGGAAGGGCGATCTGTGGAGGTACATTGATGAAACGCTCACTCAGCAGAAGCCCCACAGGCTTGCTGGTGTCACTGAGGATCTGCTCTAGCTGTTCCTGCACACTGTGGGTGGCATTCTTCTCGCACTGGTCCACAATCAGCTCCTTCACGTCCTCCACACACTGTACACCCTGCCAAAAGCATAAGACACACGCAGTGAAATTTTAAAGCTCCACAGATATTTATTTTCCTACATTGTTTCAGCCTGAAGTAAATGAATTAGTCTATGAGGTGACCACTGCGCTCCTTTTCCACCTTTCTGGATGATTAAACATGTCCTGGTTTTGTAGGTATATTAGCATTTGCAAGCCTGACTGCTGTCCAGCTGAGCCAGTCAGTACAACACCAGTTTAAACGCTCAGGACGGCTGTGATTTGGTGTGAGCAGCTCACCTTTGTGTCTTTTTGTTTCATGATTCTGAAAGCTTGTTCATTACACACCTGAGAGCTGTTTGTTACACATATCAGACTTGCTTTGTCACTGGAGGCCCAACCAGGTAAAGGGGTTGTTACAAGCACTTTTGTTAAATTGCAGGTGCAGTAGATGTGCTACTCCTGCCAGTAACTTTAATTTGGTTTGGTTAGTAAGCACAGACATAGCAGTGTAGTGTAATTTTGAGTTGTTTTAGATATATAATATATAGGGGAGTCATTTTGTCTACATTAATCTTTTGTATTTAAGTAGCTTCTACTGTCCTCCATTCCTCCTTTGGTGTGACACGTATTGATTTATTGTTATCCCAAAAGGCCTACTTTTGTCTGCCAGTTGTCTTACCTTTCTCTCTGTAAGGTTGAGCATCGTGATGAATCCAAACACTTCATCTGGATCATCATCATCGCTGTCTTCTGGTACCTCTGCTTGCTGGAGCACAGTGAAGGGACAAATAAATATACATAAGAGCTGAAACTGCTAGAAAGTCATCTGAAAGTAGACTTGACTTACTCACCTTGATGACACTTCCAACATGATTCTGTTGGATGATGATGTCTGTCATCTCTGATGTATTTACATGAGCCTTCAGGAAGACCTGTTTCCAAACATGAGAGGTGACATCAGTGGCAAAACACTAACACTAAATACTTAACATAAAAATATAACAAATACTGTCACAAACCTGTTGCAGCAGTTTCTTAATGCCGTTGAAGTCGTTGTGTGAAATGGTGTGTGCTTCAAAATCCACAACGACCTCCTAACAAAACACAGAGCAGTTAACACAAGAAACAAAAAATTGTTTTACAGAAGTTATTTGTTATTGTTGTGAATAGTGACGCTACTTTTAAAGAGTCACGTTATTCGTCCAGTCAAAATATAGTACTAACACAACACTGCATAAGAAATTCCAGCTTATATAATGGGGTTACCATTCATTCTTTTAAACATGCCTGACAAAAACAGTAAAACAATGTGTATTCCGTTAACATTTGTCGACAGCTAAGCTAGCTAGCTAGCTAACTAGCATGCTAGCAAGGCCAAGCATTCATTAAGCGAACTGTTTACTCCTGTACCTCATTGATTTCCTCCTCTGACGCCTCACTGTCCTCCTCCCCGGAGTCGTCATCCTCCTCTGGATTCTCGTCCGAGCTGTTTTCACTGTCCTCGGGATTTTCACCCAAACCTACTGCTCGTCTCTTAGCCGAAGAAGCCATGCTGCAAATATGAAACACGCGTGTCAACTGAGTGGGCGTGGCGGAGGTGGTCAAAGGCTACAGTTCATTCAGCAAGGTAGAAAACTGGAGCTCTGATGCCGCCATCTTGGCTCCGCTTGTAAATGGCCTGCCGCTTGCCGCAGCAACCTTAGGAGCCGCAATGTCGGCTCTTCGTCTGTGAGTGAAACCGAATAAACCATTTTATAAAACGGGGATGGCAGCTTTTTAAACTGTCCCTAAGCTCTGAGCTAATGTGAAAAATACTTATTTCTGTGCTAAAAGATCAATATTGATATGTATTATAGAAGTAAATAACAGATATACGTCTAGTTGTACTTAAGATTAGATTTCTGTCAAATACACTCTGTTTTGTCTCCCCTTCTTGACCGTGCATGATGTCGTCTGTATGAACAGCTGAAGGTAGCTCTATTTGATGCAATTTTTTGTCTATTTTCGCCTTATTTTGTCATTCCTATCATTATTTCATACATGTTAAATACATGAGTCGCTTAGTATCAGTATGCATTACGGACTGGTTCTATTGTTAGCTATGTTAGTGTAGCTAATCTGTCACCCACAGTGTCTTGCTAATGTAAACAATAACACACTCACGTTAGAGGACAGTAGCTAGCTAAGGTTTAGCTAGCTACATACATACATTTCAACTATAAGGTAAGGCATTGTTGTTGTTTTATTTGCTGTTCACATACAGTCTAATAGTCGTGACTCAACAGCGTTGTTATCAGCAGGTTGCATGTGACAGTTTTAGGGTGTAGTTTAGCTTCCAATGCCTTCACACCCACTATCCTCCCTAAATTTCAACTTTTTGACCTCAGTATTCATATTCCACTTTGGTTTCTTCTGTTGTATTCTTCACTATTTGAGGACACTGTGAAGATGCAGGTACTACTTCTCAAAGAGCCAAGAGATGGAGAATCTGGACTGGATCCTTACATTAAGGTAGATGTACTTCCCCTAAATCCAGCAGTTTAAAAAGTATGTTAGAATGTGTTTTCTCAGCAGTTATCTGAGTCAACTTATTATTTTGATTCTAAAGGAGCTGGCCTCGCATGGACACAAAGCAACTCTTATTCCTGTGCTGTCTTTTAAGTTTGTCGCATTGAACACCTTGTCAGATAAGGTAAATCCCATTGTTTTAGTATGAAATTACATCTACATATTTATACCTTCATGTATCTGTTGTTTAAGATGTCTTCCTGTTTCAGCTTTTTCAACCAGAGAAACACGGTGGTCTTATATTTACAAGTCCAAGAGCAGTGGAGGCTGTGAAGATGTGTTTAGAAGCAGATGAAAGAAGGGAAGGTGAGAGAAGCTGCTGTGTATCATTCATAGTATGAACTAAATCTCATGAAACAAGCATGTGTGGAAAATATTGTCAGGTCTGTGTTGTGCATTTCTTGGCTGACTTGTATATCATGTAATGTGTGGTAAAACATAACCTTCTTATACATTCAGAATGGAACAAATCAGTGAAAGACAAATGGAACAAAAAGTCCATCTATGTGGTTGGGAAGGCAACTGCTGCATTAGGTGAGTCATTGTCACATTTGTGAGCATATCTCTCTTGAAAGTCCCTTTGTGGTTGATGATTAAATCCCGAAAAACTCTGTGTATTAGTGTTGCACAGTCGGACGTTTTCTTGTATGAAAATATTCCCTTCCTGCCTTAAAATGGCTTAGATGTAACTCTACACCATTCCTTCCTTTAGAAAGTACACATCTATGAAATTGCACACCAGCTCACCTCTAACTCTCCTCAAACACTGTAAAACTACTCATTGCTACGCAATAGAAAGGTAACATAGGAGTAATTCAGCCATACATGTTCAAACTGGAAACCGAATCTGAATACGATAATGATACAGAAAGCCCAACCCTACAAGTTAACAAAACTGTTTCCTTATTGTTACATATGAAACCCCAAATGTCTGAATCTGTGTTTTTGAGACTGTCATCGATACGCTGCAGTTTTAAGGTAGAAATGCTGAATCATTGCTTTGACTCCCCTTGCACTCATGCATGTCTTCCAGCATATAAAAAACAAAATAAAAAACTTGACTTAGTTATTTTTCTAAAAATCCTTCTTTGTGCATTGTCTTCCTTATAAATCGTTGCTAATTGTAACAGAGTGTGTCGGGCACCTGGTGCTCACAGAGGTGTGTGAAATGAACTGACTATCTTCAGCCATTTGTTATACACAAGTAACAGTTTGCTGAGACACACAGTAAACATATTTGGCCTTTAGAAAACGAGCAGGTGCAACACCTTCCTGACATGTGCTTTACCCACTTTTTTCAGTTGCAGTTGACTTCTTTATTGTCAGTGTTTTTATGAGTTGCTTATTTAGCAGTTGAAAGAATTGAAACCACTTTTAGCTCGATAATATCTTATTAATCCTAATCCTTTTTTTGATTTACCCTCTACAGTACAAAGTCTGGGTCTGAACCCTTTGGGAGAGGACACGGGGACAGCAGAGGTCCTATCACGTGTCATCATTGAACGTATGCTGTGATTGTATACCCTCACATTCCTCACAGTTTAATTTAATTTAATAGAAAATTTGCGATTGTGCTGATAACTCATATGACCTCATATTTCTGTCACAGGCGAGGACACAAATATTCCACCACTTTTTTTCCCCTGTGGCTCAATCAAAAGAGAAGTCTTGCCCACGGCTTTGAGGGAAAATGGTAAGCATTTCCCCCTACTGTGCCTCACAATTAAAACTCAAGGTGATAAAAGTCCCATTGGGGTTACGCTAATTATAAAATAATAATTGCATTACCTTTATCACTGTGGGGATCTGTTACCAGGAGTGCCCCTAGAGATGCTGACTGTCTATCAAACAGCTGAACATCCCGATCTGGAGAAAAATCTAAAGAACTACTACAAGGAGCAGGTAAAACTCTAGTCCCACTGCATTTTACAAAGTACTTAAAAAAATGTAGTAACTGTTTTATTTGTTTGTGCATTTTCAGGGCACTCCAGCAAGCATAGCTTTCTTCAGTCCATCAGGAGTAAAGTTTTGCCTAGAAGTAGTACGAAGGCTGTCAGGTGAACAGATCGCTCAAATAAAGGTACAGCCTCTTTGTAGTTACACAGAAATAATTATTAAAAATGCATAATCAGTGTGTCTGATAGTCACTTAAACTTCTTTGTTTCCAGTTTGCAGCCATAGGACCCACTACACAAGATGCAATGACTGCAGAAGGCCTTTGTGTTGCCTGTGCAGCAGAAAAGCCAACAGCTGAGCACCTGGCAGCTGCGATAGCCAAAGCTCTACAGTGAATCCACCCACTTTTTAAAAATATTTTCTTTAATATACATACAGATCTGTGACAAATTAAAGGAAAAATACAATCTGTTTAGCCCTACAATAAGGGAATATGGGGGCTCTGTTATGTTGTAGTTTTGCTGGATCCACTTTTCTCCTTATTAGGAAGAGCCACTGCATCTTATTTATCCAACATGGACCAACATGTTAGCCAATGCTCTCCACTTCTATCATCAAAATGCCAAATGAGGGAATATCTTTTGGAAGAATGGCGATCCATCCCTTCAGTAGAGCTCTAAAAACTTGGACAATCAATGTCAAGGTGCACTGAAGCCATTCTGGCAGCACACGGTGGCTCAACGCCTTCCTAAGACACTTTATGTCGCTTTTTCCTTTAATTTGTCACTTATGTGTTGTCGTTTCTCTATTTTACTTTACTGCTCAAATTGCCATTGTCGGACACATACTTCAGCTATTTTGCACTGAGAAAATGTTGCTTTTAAAAGCCAAGAATGTCTAAGTGATAAAATTATGATTCTATTTATATTAAGCCTGTGTAAGAATGTGAATGGAGCATTTGTTTTTTTTTGAAAATAAACTTCAGTCAGTGTGATAATATGGAAGCTTTTGTGACTGTGTATGTGTGTCTTATTCAACACAGCTGTTGACAGAGGTCACAGCTCTCCTTTTACCACTGTTATTGCCCACATGAAAGCGAAAGTTTTAACTCCTTTCAACAGGTCAACGACAGTCTATATAAAACCGCCGGAGCGTTCATAACACATCCATAGAGTTGAGTCAGATTGAACAGTTTCAGACAGTAAAGACGGGTTTACTTTTCTCACAGAGGTGCGGAAAGCGGGTTACCTCCAGAGAGTCACACCTTTCAGATGGGTGTGGATAAACTCCCAGCATATAAAGCAGTGATGCGCTTCACTTGCCATTATCTCGTCTTGCACGAGTAGACCAACCAACGCCACGATGCTGACTCTTATCCAGCTGATCATTTTGCTTTTTTTAATGAACATTAGCTCAACTGATGCGGAGAAACTTTTCCATAATCGGGATCATTCTGATGTGCAGACCATTAATTCTCACCAAGCTGAGGTTATAACAGACAAGCACACAGCAGAGGTGAGTTTTTGTGTTTTTCAAACTTTAACATGTATTAAATTAGACATTTTATAGGAACTGTGTGATCTAATCCATGTTTTATTATAGTTATTTCTCTCTAGATATGGATTCATCAAGCCAGTGAACTGGGAGGAGATCCATTTTGAGGACATCTCTTCCAGTGGTGACTTCCTGGATGATCTTCAAGCCTCGATCCAAGAGGGAACCTCAGTGCCACATTCAAGAGATTCCCATAATCAAGGTGGCTACAACAGTCAAACTGAAAACCAAGAATTTATTTCAGCACTTAAAGAGTTCCAGAGGGTCTCAGGTCTTCCGGTTACAGGAGTGTTCGATGAGGCCACCAAGGTTGCAATGAACAAGCCGAGATGTGGAGTCCCTGACAAGGAGATTGACCTGAACACCCTTGAAAACAGCGGTGACTCGGATATTGAGAACACTAACGGTTTTAATGAGACTGACAGTAATAACACAGCAAGTAACATAATCAGTGACACTTTTTCTGCCGCTGCAAATTCCTCTGAAGACGGCACATTAAATTTTAATGACACAGAAAGTGTTTTCACAGCTATTTCCAATGGCACCAGCATGAATTATACAAATGACTTTTCAAATATCACATCACTTAACAGCTCGCATGACACCAATGTGAGCAGTCAGATGGTAAATATCAACATGCATCGGAGTGAAGCAGTGCAACGCAGGAAGCATGTATCCAAAAGCAGGCAGAGGAGAGATTTGAGCACAGCCGGTTACATGGCCTTTTCTAAGAAGATGTTGAAGTGGAGGTTGATCGGAGAAGGCTACAGCAGTCAGCTGACTATAGAAGAGCAGAGGTACATCTTCAGGCTGGCCTTCAGGATGTGGAGTGAGGTGTCGCCACTGGAGTTTGTGGAGGATACCAAGTCACCACTGGAGGATGTTGATATCAGGCTGGGCTTTGGCACAGGTAGGTCTCAGCCAACATATTAAACTCACTGCAACATGTTTTTTTAAACAGATTAGTGGAAAAATTACACTGAAATCACTTGTGTGTGAAATTTGATGTCTTGTTTCAGTATGAAAAAGCTAAATGATGTTATCCTTATGCCACGTTGTATCATTTAAAAGTAAAGTTTAATTGTAAAAGCACCAATTTATTATTTATTCAGTTCTTCCAATCATTCATTCATGCTGCTATTCCTCTTGCGCTCTATTCAGTCGTGTGCAATTTTTGTTAATAATGTTTCTTACCATTGTGCAATACCATATTTCATTTTGCTACATTTAACAGTCTATACTCTGGTGCAATATTACAGTTGAACTTGTGCAACATTGCATGAATATGACCTACATTCCCTTTATCCATTTATGTTTTACAGTGTATGATCTCTGCAGTTAGCTTTAGATTTAGTGTTTGTTGCATTTTTTATTTTATTTTATTCATATTTTCCTCATTGTTTGATTATTGAATTTCCTTTGTTTTTCTATCTTAGTATTTGTATTTTCTATGCACTAAGTAGCACTCCTAATTGCATTGTATACACAGCTTATATTGACAATAGTGGCTCTCTGGTTCTAATTTTGATTCTAAAACATGATATTGAATACAGATTCAGTGAACTTATTCAGTCATCTGCTAAAAATAGTTACAGAAAAAGGGCACACACACAAAAAAAGTGCATCACTTAAGCGATAAAATAGGCAAATGTATTGCAGCTGTGATATCAGTGTTTCTTAGAGCTGAAATATGTTGGTTTTAAGTCCAGTTCAATTCAGTTCAATCCCAGAAAACTTTATTTGTCCCCTGGGGGAAATTCAAAGGCATGTAGAGCAGTTGGACACAACAGTAACAACAACTGTGCAATAGTATTAGCAGCCATGTGGTGGTTGAACTTAAAAACAGAATATGGTGAGATAAAGAATAAAAAGTAAAATATCAAACCAAACATGTTGGTTGCGTGTTTGGTTATAGCTGGATAACTAATATTTACACTATACCTGCCTCTTGTGTATCATATTGCTATTATCTTTTTTCTAAATTCTGCACCACTGTTTTCCACACAGGACGGCATTTGGGATGCAATCAGAAGTTTGATGGCACTGGTCAGGAGTTTGCTCATGCCTGGTTCCTGGGTGACATACACTTTGATGATGATGAGCATTTTACTGCCCCCGATGCTGGCAGTGGAATCAGCCTCCTCAAGGTAAGCATGCTGCAGCAATCACAAGAATAATCAGAGGTTCATTCATTCTAACATCACTCTAAATTTCTGTTAGGTAGCTGTTCATGAGATCGGCCATGTTTTGGGTCTTCCCCACATCTACAGACCTGGATCTATAATGCAGCCCAGCTATCTGCCCCAGGAGTCGGGCTTCGAGATGGGCTGGATGGACAGAAAAGCCATACAGCATCTCTATGGTACATGATTACAGCACCATCTAGTGGAAACACACAGACACAGAGAGAAATGAATTCCAGTTTGTTTGCATTATAGTATTAGACTGACACAAAACCTATTTGCTTTCTCTAATGTGCTTGTGTCTGGCGCCAGGGGGCTGTAAAGGTCGTTTCAACACGGTGTTTGATTGGATCAGGAAGGAGAAGACGCCCTACGGGGAGGTGGTGATCCGCTTTAACACCTATTTCATGAGAGACGGCTGGTACTGGCTGTATGAGAACAGGAACAACAGAACGCGTTATGGGGATCCAGTGGCGCTGCAGATCGGCTGGCATGGGATTCCCGCAGATGGAGTGGACGCATGTGTGCATGTGTGGTCGAGAAAAAGAGATGCTGTTTACTTCTTCAAAGGTAGATAGACAGTTATACAGTGATCAATATACACCGATCAAGCATAACATTATGACCACCTGCCTAATATTGTGTTGATCCCCCTAATGTGGTCAAAAATGCTCTGAACCATTGGGCATGGACAAGAGGACCTCTCAGGGTGTCCTATGGGGTCTGGCACCAGGACGTTGGCAGTGGATCCTTTGGGTACTCTGGCCTGTGCAGTGGGGCCTCTGTCAATCCAACTTTTTCCACTGCATCCTGTTGATGCTTGATCAGAATGGGGTCTAGGAAGTGTGGAGGTCAAATCAACATCTTGGGCCATTGTCATGTTCC
>OMNN01089998.1:0-10766 GCA_900302755.1 Chromis chromis
GTGGGCGTGGCCTAGTGTTTTCATTCACGCCCACCTATATTGTCATCAAGCTTATAAATGATTTTAATTCCAACAGATAAATGCATCAACTTATTTATTTAAGCTGTTGACATCTTTATACCATTGGTAGTAATACTTTGGCCATTCTTGATAGGATAAAACTGTTTCACACAAATCTCAAAGACAATGGAATTCTTGTTAATGTGAAGTAGTTATTTAAGCACAAAACGTCCCTGGGTGGGCTTGAACCACCAACCTTTCGGTTAACAGCCGAACGCGCTAACCGATTGCGCCACAGAGACAGATGCAGCCTACAAAGAAGGGGGCGTGGCTTGTCTGTAAGGTGTGGGTGGGTTGGGTGTGGCTTGATGTTGAAGCCACACCCACCTACACTAACATTTGCTATTTATTGCTGTTTCCTTAAATTATTCAGTGATAGATTTATTTTTGGGAATTGTGAAAGCTTTGATACACTTTCTTAGGCTTGTAGTAGTCATGGCTATGCAGGTTGTTGTTTCTCTTGTTCTTTTTATGTGCCAGTTTCAGTGGTTGTCCAACTTTGAAATAATTCCTGGTCATTTTCAAGAACACACTGCTAATGATTCATTGATTAATTAATTGCCTGGTCAGTGTTTTGTTTTTTGTTTTTGTTTTTTTACTGTGGAAAGATCATGAGATACATACAATTGGTGACTAATATGTGAATAGAAGTCTTTCAAGTTTTTAGGTGAGTCCAGAGAAAATTTCCACTTTCAGCAGGTGAATCTGACACCAGCCTTCTTGTTTCATATCATTAGCATACTATCCTGTACAGTGAACCTGTAACAACTGAAAAGCTTCAGAGAAGGGGGCGGTACTTTAAGTGGGTAAACTGGAACTTTTCTGTTACTTTATTCATTTTAAACATTTAATGAGGACTTTCATTACTCTTCTATGACACCAGAGTCATACTTTTGTTCCAGGTTCCTCTCATCCTTAACCATAATCTAACATACAGTGTGATTAATTTTTATGAGATTAACCAGTTACTTAAGCACAAAACGTCCCTGGGTGGGCTCGAACCACCAACCTTTCGGTTAACAGCCGAACGCGCTAACCGATTGCGCCACAGAGACAGCTGATGCCTGGAAAAAGGGGGCGTGGTCTCGTGTTTCAATCCACACCCACCTTAATTTGCTATTGACTTGTACAAGATGTGTATTAATCACTTTATTATGATCGATGCATATAAGAACTTATCTCTTTATGGCTAGGGATATCTTACTTTATACCTCCAACCTGAATATCCATCCTCAATAAGGGAAAACTATTTTAAACACCCTGCACTCTGTTTTCCTTCAGTTTTTGTTTCAATGACCATCAGTTTTGCTAGTTACTAGTTATGCCACAGAGACAGGTGGTCCCTGAAATTGGGTGGGCGTGACCTTGTATTTCAATACATGACGACCTTTATTTGTAAGCAGCTTGTAAAATATACATGTGTGACTTTACCCCCAGTCAGTTTTGCGCTAACTAGTTATGCCACAGAGACAGGTGGTCCCTGAAATTTAAATTTGTATTAGCAATCATATGTTATAGACACACTTGCTTTGCATTGGGGCCTTCTATGTTGCTGGCCTCTATAATGGAAAACAATGCATCATATTTTATGGAATATTTCTTGTGCTTAAAAGCATCTCTAAAAAATCTGCAAAGTAGGAAAGGTAAAGGTGCACAATTTGCAATGAAATTTTGTTATTTAATGTTTGTCTGTTCCTCTCTTTGCAACCATAAAAACATACAAATATTTGTGGAGTGAAAATAAGTCACCAAACGCTATTGGTGTGGTTCTTTACCAGCAGCTTCCTGTAAGGAGAGTGACGGTTGCCTCCCCTCCACCCAACCCACAAACACACAAGCAAACCACTTGTAATATAAAAGAAACTGCCATTGCATTTGTCAAGACATGTGGGAAGTTTTGTCACTCGTAAACTAATTTAATTTAATATTCCTGTACACGCAGACTTATACTCTTTTTGAAGGGAATGCAATCTCTCGAAGCTTCAATAAAGGAATTACAGCAGCTCAAACTATTGTACAAGCATAGTCAAGACAGGGCATGAGAATCAAGGTTGCATTTTACAATCACCATAGCATTTCATTTTGGTTGCATGAATGATTTTGATGTCTTATGTTGACAGCAATTCAGACATTATGTAGCTAATATGGAAATATTTCATGTAATTATCCTCTCTCTATCCGTAGTCCTGCAAGGAATCGTACACCCTGAACTGTCACCACCATGTCTGATCAAGGTGCCACCCCGACCCCTTCTTCTGCTCCCCC
Source organism: Chromis chromis (assembly GCA_900302755.1). Lineage (NCBI taxonomy): Eukaryota > Metazoa > Chordata > Actinopteri > Pomacentridae > Chromis > Chromis chromis. Next base: position 2,326 of record OMNN01089998.1, read on the forward strand.
TGTTCCCACCGGACCTCGTCCCAAGATGACAAACCGCGGTCGCACCACAGATCCAATCGACAGCTCCAACTCGAGCTCAGCGGACATCCCTGACATTGAGTACTTTGGTGTACCGGGCCCGAGAGGATTTCCACCCCTGACTGGTGAGGGAGGAGTGTTGTGGCATCTGTGTGCTCGTGTTTGTGTTTGTAATTCTGCCTCAATCCTTAGAAAAAGATGATGTATGAAAATATATGTGCATTGAAATGTGTATACATAACATGTAAAAAAAACATTACAGTTTGTTTCAGAAAACAGATGTGACAGTGTGTCTCGGTTGGAGAAGATAATATCCTCTTCCTATCAGTCACCCAGCTTCCAGTAAACTTTGCACATGACTGACACGTGAATGACGTCCAAGCAGGATAAACTGTGCTCTCTTCCTGCAGCCTGTCGCTACTCTGCAGTCTGGACTTTAGTCAAAGAGCTGTACAATGAAAGATATCCAGATGTTACAGGAATGTATGAATACAGTGACTGGAATTTCAACAACCACAAATTAATCGTAGACCATGTTTTCCTACTTACACACCACTGATGTATTTGATAAGAACGGATCCCTAATTGTGTCCATAAAAAAGTATATTTAAAACCCTACACTATAAAAACTGAAAGTTCTAACTGGAATTGTTTAAAAAATTATGTGTTATTTTACAGATTTCCCAGTTCTGTTAAAGTACAGATAATAGTAAGAAAAAACAGGCCAAAACTGTAAATAATACCACATAATTCTTATTAATTATAATTCATTATTTTACAACATCTGATCCTCATACTTTATTGCAAAAGTTTACATGAAGATATATTTTTTCACAAACAAAAGGGTGATTGAGTCGGACTTCCCAACCGGAGGGGAGGGGGTGGGACAGCCGGGTCACGAGGTCGCCTGACTCGCCCTCTCATTGGTTGGAGGGTGAAATCTGGACATGCTAGTTATACTTTTGTTCCAGGTTTGTCAAAGACAAGTCATTCTTTTTTGTTAGGTGTAATTTATCTTGTGGTTATTTAAGCACAAAACGTCCCTGGGTGGGCTCGAACCACCAACCTTTCGGTTAACAGCCGAACGCGCTAACCGATTGCGCCACAGAGACGTCCACAACCCGTAAGCAAGTGAGCGTGGCCTCATGTTTCAAGGCACGCCCACCTATCATGTTTTTTAATTCTTTTTTAAAAACAAGATCATATTGTTAACAATGATATTTTGTTTATTTCTTTATTTGAATTTGCTACAAACATCACTATTTTCACAGATTATTATTATTTTATTTGTTCTTATTTCATTTATTTATTTTACAGTTTTTGAACATTACAGTATTCCTCCATCTTTAGATTGTATGTTTTCTGGTACCCTTGCTGCATGACATTCAGTGTTTTTGTTATTGTTGTTGTTTGTTGTTTTTCTAGGATATTTTTATTTTTAAAATGTTCCTGGGTTAGAGGAACAGGTAAAAAAAAAAAAAGGAGGAACTTTCATATAATTGTCACCGCTTGTGACAATCATAAGAGTATTTTGCCTCTGTAGTGCTCCTCTGTCAGTATACTAGGACATAGGAAAAGCACAGAGAGGTGGCATTAAGGCAGAGACATGACCTAGTTCAGTAAAGTTTTCCAACAAAAGCCAGTTCAGAACTCAGAGCAAGTGTTGTCTGAGGGATCAGCATCTTAAGTGGACCAAATTAAACTGCAATTAGCACCATCCAGTTTCAAATTGTGATTTCTGTCTCTGACTTTCTCAGAGTACCTGGACATCTGGGACGTGGACATGATGAAGAGGCCGGATGAAAGCAACAAGATAGATCACCACACCATGCTGTTCAACTCTGACTACCTGATCGTCCGTCGAGGACAAGAATTCCAGGTCAAGATCACCTTCAATCGTACCTACAAACCAGCGGAAGACAACTTCGCTGTGGAGTTTGTCATCGGTGAGGAACACAGCCTGCACTTTAATTTTAGTGTTCTTGATTCTGCAGATTGTAAAGTAGCATTAAAGTAGTAATACACAATCTGATGTCAGCAAACTCTGCAATCTTCTGCAGTATTTATAGTGTTCATATGGAAGTTAGTTCAGGTTTGCTCTTGCCCTTTCTTTCAATCTTAATGTCATGTATAATTCCCATATTGTGAAAATCATATTTTAAAAAAGAAATAGTTTGAGAAAGTAAAAGACCTTCTGAGGAATCTTTAACGCATTTCCATGATTTTTAGTTGTTACTTCATGTATGTAGATGTTTCCTTGCCAGTGAACATACTGGACATCACTACAGTTGGATAAAATAGTGTGCACCTATTCTGTGGTTGTTATTGAGAAGTCAATGTACTTCCAGATGTGTTTCAGATGTGGTTCCTCAGCTGCTCAATCCAAATGTGTTTTTTCTTTTACTTTTTGACTCTTTCATAAACAAAAAATGTACAGGCTTCAATTATGTTGATATTTGCAGTATAATGGTTATATGGTGTGGTATTTTCTAAGACTAAATTTGAACAAATCTCCTTCCTGTTCAGGTTCCAGCCCTCAGTTCAGCAAAGGCACCTACGTTCCTGTCTTCCCCACAAAGGAGAGGCAGAGCTCCTGGGCAGGTCGCATCACACAGACCTCCGACAACGTGGTCACCATGGGCATCACCCCAGAGGCAAGCTGCATTGTGGGCAAGTACCACATGTACGTCGCCGTGGTAACGCCTCACGGCATCCGCAGAACCAGGCGGGACAACAGCCGAGACCTCTACATCCTCTTCAATCCCTGGGCGGCAGGTTTGTTTAGACCCCATGAACATACAGTTTGATGCCTTGTTGAAAGGCTGAACGTGATGCTTTGGCTTTTGTCTCAGCTGACTTGTTGTCTTCCCTCAGCTGATGCTGTGTTCCTGGACGATGAGAAAGAGAGGCAGGAGTGTGTGATGACTGAGATGGGGATCATCTATCATGGCGCCTATGATGATGTCTCTGAGAGAGACTGGAACTACGGACAAGTAGGAGAAAAACAGATTGAGGCCTTTCAAGACTTATTTATAAATTATGACTAAACTTTTTTCCCCTAGTTCAACTATGGAGTCCTGGACGCCTGTCTGTACATCATGGACAGATGTGAGATGCCCCTCACCAACAGAGGAGACCCCGTCAGGGTGGCCAGAAAGGCGTCTGCCATGGTGAGAAAACACCCTGTTCATCCTTGGCATCCTACTAAAATCCACAAGTGCTGTATTTAATCAGAGCAACAAATATCTCAAATGTGGCCTTTTTCCATCCAGCTGAACTCTCGTGACGACGAGGGCGTGCTGGTGGGGAACTGGAGCGGTGACTACACCTACGGAGTGGCGCCCACTTCCTGGACCGGCAGCACAGACATTCTGCTCACCTTCGCCAGCAGCAAGTTGCCCGTCTGCTACGCTCAGTGCTGGGTCTACGCTGCCGTCTTCAACACCTGTGAGATTTTGACTGGATCTAAATAGTTTTATCCTTTCTTTTCAACCATCTTTGAAGTTTTTTTTTTTTGCCTTATACCTCAGTAGATAGGGTAATGATGTTGAGGAAAGATAAGAACAGGAAGCCATGAGGTGATAGGAAGGGTGCTCTAACCAAACAACTAAGCATTCAGTATAATTCTGAAATGATCTGTCACACAAAAATAGCCTACTTCATTTCATTCCTAGACTTAAGGAGATAGTAAAAGGAGGATAGAGGCACCTTTTCGAAGCTTTTCAACCCATGTTATGCCTTAGTTTAGCTGAGAAGCTCCTGTTCTATTCTGTTATTTATATGTTCTGCCTCTGTGTTCCAGTCCTGCGCTGTCTGGGCATCCCATCTCGGGTCGTCACCAACTTCTTCTCTGCTCATGACAACGATGGAAACCTGAAGATGGACATAATCTTGGAGGATGACGGCAGGATTGACCGAAAACGCACCAGGGACTCCATCTGGTACCTCAGCTAATGCATCATTAAATAGCCATATTAATTTTCTGTTTGTTTTGTTTTCTGTTTAGTGTGTTAGCTTTTTGTGGCATGTTAAACGTCTTTCAAAGGCCACAGTCCACACCAGAGAGGATTATTCTCTCCAATAGAAAACAATGCTCTTATGCCTTTATGTTAGTAAGGATTTTTATTATACTCTCTCTAATTATGTTTAAAATGTTTTGTCAGGAACTATCACTGCTGGAATGAGTGCTACATGTCCAGACCAGACCTTCCTCCTGGTTTTGGAGGCTGGCAGGCTGTGGATGCAACACCCCAGGAGACCAGTGATGGTAAATAATACAAATAATTATAACATGCAGTCATGTATATTTCTATTAAGCAATGCAATGCAAAAAGGGAACCATTCTTTTCTGGGTTAAAGTAAATAGTGTACTGTTTTATTTCATTTCTTCCTCCATTATGCATAAAGGTATGTACAGATGTGGACCTGCATCAGTCCAGGCCATCAAACATGGACAGATTTGCTTCCCATTTGATGCTGGCTTTGTGTTTGCCGAGGTGAGTGTCTCATGTATTAGTTCCTTTAAAAGGTTCTTACATCTTTCTGGAATTGTTTTGAAAGTGATTGTATTTAAAGTTCTCCTCCAGTTATTAATCAAACCAATAAAATAATCCCTTCATGCCTTAAAATGGCTTCGGTATAAAATCTAAAGTGTGCTGCTTCCTCCAGAACTTGCGAATCGCTGCAGCTCAAGCACACCGGCTCACTGACAGCTTACAAAACAAAAGTAGTGATACAGAAAGCTCCACGCTGCAAGTTAACACCATTGGTTCCTTAGCTTTCTTACATATGAAACCCTGGAAGCTTGAATCTGCGTCTGTCATCGGTACACATTACTACACATCATTTAGCTCCTGATGTGTCTTCTGGTATATTAAAAACTACCTTATGGGCATGATGACGAGCTTAAATACTTGATTTGCACTGGAGGGCGTGTTTAACAACTTTAGTGGCTCCACTGTTGCCGTGTTTTGTTACCAACCACCAGATCCAGCCCAGTGTTTTTTGCAGTTTCTCCGTCCTTCTCCCTGCAGGTTAACAGTGATGTGGTGTTCTACTCCCGGAACAAAGATGGCACCATGGAGCCGGTCAAAGTGAACCGGACTCACGTCGGCCGCATGGTTCTGACCAAAACTCCCGGAGACGTGACCCGACGCGACATCACCGATCAGTACAAGTTCTCTGAAGGTCAGTGACTACAACAACTCCAACACAAATCTCAGTGTTTTAAGAAGCAGCAGTGCAGTTTTCCACTGCTGCAGCTTCAGCTTTAATACACAGACTGGTGTATTTCAAATTAAATTCTACCACTATACATTCAAGAAGAGTAGTTTTAAAATGAATCAGCCATCACAACTGCAATGCCTAAAGTGTACGAACATGAATACAGTTACCTTGACACAATGTCAGAATGACAACAAAAAGTGGAACACTTCAGCAGAAACACACTAAAAGGCTTTGTGATTACTTTGATGGATTACCTTGCTCAGTCAGTCTCTAAATTAGTATTTTATTTTCATTTTGTGCAAAAGTGAAGTAGCAAATTACATGAGGACTTTTGACTCTTTTCTGGCACCAAATTACTGTGTCCCACTATGGCTGCCAGATTTGACAGTGTTTTTAGGGTGGGGATTTGTGCACCTTATGGTCTGGAAATCAGCTCCACTTGGAATGTTCTGGTTTGGATTTATTCAAAGTTGGTCTTATGAACAAGAATACTTGATCTGTAAATGCTAGTGCTTCATTTACCACAACGTTGGCAGGGATTTGTCACTGGGAGACTGAGAATACTTTCATCTCAAGTAAAGAAAAACTAGCATTTGCAAATATACGGACTTTGTGAAGATAACTAGAAAGTCAAAACACACTAATACATTTCAATCCAGGCAGTACAGAGGAGCGCACTGTCCTGGAAAAAGCGGAGGAGTACGGTTGTAAACGAGAGAAGTCCAACCCTCCCGAGGCTGACGTGGACCTGGTCCTGCCAACCCTGGAGATCAGCGTTGGCGATGACTTCGAGCTGAACCTGGAGGTCGTAAACCGCAGCGACCAGCGGCGCACCGTGGACGTCTACATCAGCGGGACCGTGGTGTATTACACCGGAGTCGCCAGCGCTGAGTTCCTGTTCAGGACCCCTACCGTGACCGCTGGCCCCGAAAAAAGTGAGTAACAGGTGGAGCATGAAGAGGAGGACACCAGCAATGAGTATTCCAGAGTAACTTTTCACCTAGTTCAGTGCAATTATCTGCCCTAAAGGAAAAACTTAAAGAGGTCAGTGTCATGTTTGTTTGCTTTTTGCAGCTGTTAAGGAGATTTTGACGGTCGACTCAAAGGGCTACATGAAGAATCTGGTGGAACAGGCCAACCTCCACTTTATTGCCACTGGGAAGATCAAAGAGACCGGCAAGATCGTCACAGCGATGAAAATCGTTACTCTGCGCAATCCCAAACTCACTGTTGAGGTCTGAAATTATCTTTCTGCGACTATCAATCAGTCTAATTCATTGGCATCAGCTGCTTGGTACACATTCTAAATAGTGTTAAATGTAAAAAAAAAACCACTTTAAAACATTACATCTTGTGCACCGTCTAGCAGACAGTTGTTTATGAAGAAAACTTACGGTTAGTTGAATTTGTGAAGGTTATTTTTGTGTGTTTTATGTGTGCGTCAGGTGACTGGTGGAGGCAAAGTGAGTGAAGAGATGCTAGCGACCGTGGAGTTTACAAACCCCTTCAGCTTCAGCCTTGAGGGCGTCTACATTCGCATGGAAGGACCCGGGGTCATGATGCCCAAGTTCAAATATTACAGGTGAGCTCCACGCAGAAGAAATAGGTGTTTTTGTATCAAATATAATAATATAAAGGCTTAGGCTCATTAAAAAGTAGATTATTTTTCATTTTAATCAACAGCTATTAACGTTGGTCAAGGGTAAAGAGGATTTTATAAATTAATGGTAGCTCAACCGACAGAATGCCACACAGACATCAAGCTAAAGGGGACATGAAATTCCCTTTGTTATATCACAAATTCCAGCTAATTTTAGGACATATAATTAGATTCATGTTAGAGCCCGATATGTAACAACGACCCGAATTGTCATAAAAAAGGGCTTATTGCTTCAATGTAGAGTGTAGTATCATACACAAATGCTGCGTCTCCCATATATAGATATATATATAGTTCTCCAAAAGGCTTTCAAAAGGTATATACAGTGGGTACGGAAAGTATTCAGACCCCCTTAAAGTTTTCAACCTTTGTTATATTGCAGCCATTTGCTTAAATCAGTTCAAGTTCATTTTTTTCCTCATTAATGTACACACAGCACCCCATGTTGACAGAAAAACACAGAATTGTAGACATTTTTGCAGATTTATTAAAAAAGAAAAACTGAAATATCACATGGCCAGAAGTATTCAGACCCTTTGCTGTGACACTCGTATATTTAACTCAGGTGCTGTCCATTTCTTCTAATCATCCATGAGATGGTTCTACACCTTCATTGGAGTCCAGCTGTGTTTAATTAGATTGATTGGACTTGATTAAGAAGGCCACACACCTGTCTATAAGACCTTACAGCTCGCAGTGCATGTCAGAGCAAATGAGAATCATGAGGTCAAAGGAACTGCCAGAATAGCTCAAAGACAGAATTGTGGCAAGGCACAGATCTGGCCAAGGTTACAAAAAAAATTCTGCTGCACGTAAAGTTCCCAAGAGCACAGTGGCCTCCATAATCCTTAAATGGAAGACGTATGGGACGACCAGAACTCTTCCTTGAGCTGGCCGTCCAGCCAAACTGAGCAATCAGGGGAGAAGAGCCTTGGTGAGAGAGGTAAAGAAGAACCCAAAGATCACTGTGGCTGAACTCCAGAGATGCAGTGAGGAGATGGGACTGCAGCCCTCCACCAGTTGGGGCTTTATGGCAGAGTGGCCCGACGGAAGTCTCTCCTCAGTGCAAGACACATGAAAGCCTGCATAGAGTTTACCAAAAACACACAAAGGACTCCCAGACTATGAGAAATAAGATTCTATGGTCTGATGAGACCAAGATAGATCTTTTTGGCCTTAATTCTAAGCGGTATGTGTGAAGAAAACCAGGCACTGCTCATCACCTTCCCAATACCATCCCTACAGTGAAGTGTGGTGGTGGCAGCATCATGCTGTGGGGGTGTTTTGCAGCTGCAGGGACAGGACTACTGGTTGCAATTGAAGGAAAGATGAATGCGGCCAAGTACAGAGATATCCTGGACGAAAACCTTCTCCAGAGTGCTCAGGACCTCAGACTGGGCTGAAGGTTCACCTTCCAACAAGACAATGACCCTAAGCACACAACTAAAATAACGGAGTGGCTTCAGAACAACAAGTTCTTGAATGGCCCAGCCAGAGCCCTGACTTGAACCCAATTGACCATCTCTGGAGAGAATAT
>OMNN01090002.1:0-14460 GCA_900302755.1 Chromis chromis
TATTAAATCTGGACTAGAGTTCTTTGGTCTGATGAATCCAAAATTGAGCTTTTTGGCCATCAGACTAGACACTATGTTTGGCAGACACCAAACTCTGCACATCATCACAAACACACCATCTCCAATGAGACGCATGGTGGTGGCAGCATCATAATGTGAAGCATGGTGGTGGCAGCATCATGATGTGAAGCATGGTGGTGGCAGCATCATAATGTGAAGCATGGTGGTGGCAGTATCATAATGTGACACATGGTGGTGGCAGCGTCATGATGTCAAGCACGGTTGTGGCAGCATCATGATTTGGTGAAGCTTCTTGACAGCAGGCCCTACAAGTCTTGTAAAGGTAGAAGATGAAATGAATGCAGCAAAGTATTGGGAAATCCTGGAGTACAAACTGATGCAGTCTGCAAGAGAACTGCCACTTGAGAAGATTTGTATACAGCTAAAGATACACAGACATTGTTTAAAGACAACAAGGTGAAAGTTTTGGAGTGGCCGAGTCAGAGCCCAGACCTCAATCCAATGAGAATTTGTGGCCTTGAAAAGGACTGTTTAAATGCAATTCCTGTTCAACCTGACAGTTTTGCAAAGAATGGGGCAAAATTGCAGTGTCCAGATGTGCAAGGCTGATTGAGATCTATCCACTGTGATTCTCTCTCGACACCACAAACACACATTTATATAATAAGTTTATAATATACTCTCTCTCTACTCCCTCCAGTATCATCGGCTGCAGATTAGCTCAGAGGCGACAGTACGAGAGGATTGAGGAAGACTGAAGCAGCATCACCAGCAGTGGGTCAAAGTTGGCAGACAGGAAGTGAGACTTGAAGTGGGAATGAACAGTTCTTTTAATGCCACTTCTGCATTGTTAAAGCAGCTAAAACGATTTCCCACAGGCCTTTTCTGGTACAAGAAGAACACACAGCAGGTTCTGTGTTTAAATGAGGGTTTTTATAATGTCTTTAAAAACTGACCTGGACCGGTGGCATGTACTGACTGGGAACTGTGTGAAAACACCTCCGACTAGTCTGGCAAGAAGTTCAGAATAGTTGAACTTAAGATGCAAGCAGACGTCATCAACCAGCGGATTTCATCACCCAGTCAAGTTTGTGCCAACTGCTTTAAAAAAAGACTGGAGTCATCCCCAGCGGAGATTTCAACATTATGTAGATTTTTCAGTGAATGTGTCAAAAAAGTCCCTTCTGGGTGAGAGTGAACTAAAATATATGTTCTTCTTTTAATTCTAACTGATTTAACACATTTGATTTGTCCGTTTGAGCTGCTTCATGACAGAAAACTCACAGATTCCATCATATTAGATGCATGACTCTGGTGCTTATTGTGGACATCAAGACTAATAGAGGAATATAAAGTTTGACACAAGTTAGGTCCTTGTTTATCAGAAGATCTGCTCATATGTGGAATCTAAATCTTACTTTGACCCTGCTTGACACATGTACATTTATTTACTTGCAGGGTTTTATGCATTATCTTACCAAAATCAATGAAGTTGTTGACTCTGCTGTTGTTGCAGTTTAAGTTGGACATCTGGTTTAGTCTGAATCCGGTCGCTGTGTCCTGTGAAGTGCAGCAGACCTGATTTAACTGAGGTTTAAATTCATAGCATGGGGGCTGATGTTTAGAGCTCAGAGCATTTTATTCACTTTTAAAATGTGTAATCTTTTACCCCACATATGCTTTTAAAGATCATTCTTTTGTGATGCTAGAAACAGGGTTAATGATTATCTTGATTAATGCACCGCCACAAGTCGAAGGCCTGCAAGAAGGACGTGTGATGAGTTTTCCAGAAATGTCCAAGTCAAACACGATCTAACGTGTTGTCAGACCAGTTTGAAGGAAACAAAAGGGAAATGTGATGTGATTTATATATATATTGAACACTATGACTTCTGAAGGGTCCCAACCTTAATATTTAAATGGTAAATGGTCTGCACTTATATAGCGCCTTTTCTACCTTAGTGGCACTCAAAGTACTTTACAATGTGTTTCTCATTCACCCATTCACATATTCACACACCAATGGCGACAAACGCAAGGTACCTGCCTGCCATTGGGAGCAACTTCGGGTTCAGTGTCGTGCCCAAGGACTCTTCGGCATGCGGAACCGCCAACCTTGTGATCAGTGGACAACTCGCTCTACCACCTGTGCCTTTACACATTTACACTTGTTATATTAATTCTTAACTCAAGTCTTATTTATCTACTGGGAGGCACTTTGGCTCATCGGCTGTTGTTTTAAATGTTAACTTGCAGAGACACATCTTCTGTCAATATTACATTTTCACATCTTTGGAGATGGTTTTTCCACCAATGTGATTCACTGGAAGAACTAAATTAATTATTAATACAAATGATCTCAGAGTCCAAGATTGATTCGTTGTGCGCCCGTATGGAAACAGCAGTGCCGGCGTTACAAAATGATGTTAAATGATTAGAACAATAGTAATTCTTCTGCCTCAGTGCATTCTGGGAAACCATCCACTGAGCTAATGAGGTGCTAAATGACGAAGCAACAACCCCAAAGCTTTTTACTGTCGACTCTGTGAACCAGTCGGACGTCAGTCAGCTGATCGTTTTGGGTAAAAACATACGAGTATTTGCACTTCTTACATACCAACTGCTACACAGAGATTAAATGAAAATACATGGTTACATGCTGACTTTTAAGACCTGCAGGTCAGGAAATGCAAATAAAAAAGCATCTATTTTTTACCTGCTGTATTTTAAATCGCCTTAATTTTTAGTCATGTTTTTTTATTATCTAGATTGTTTACTCACTCGTGCATTTTGTCTTTTATTTCCGTTGTGTTTCTGGCTGTTACTTTTTGTGCTTAATCAGTTTGCTTTTAGTTGTAAAGCACTTTACAGGAACTATACAGGCTAACAGTATGATTTATTTTATATTGTGTGATTTTTGTCAACATTTAAAAAAAATAAAAATTACAAATATGAAATTTTGCACTGTATTTTTGTTAAATAACTTTAGTAATTCACATCTATGGTAGTGCAGGGCTTCATGGTAGTGATATCACATCTGAAGGGAAGCAAATGCAGCCTTCATTGGAACTATTTTTATATTCTGCATTCATTTATTATTGCACTTTTATCTGTTGACACCAAGAGCTTGCTGTAATTGAGTTTATGTAAATGTTATTACAATATGTATTACAATACAATGTAATATATAATTTATGTTGGTGTAATTGTTTTGAAGTTTTTAATTTGATTTTGTTTAAGAAAATTGTATGATTACTTCTGTTTTGCTACGTCCTTGTCAGATAATTTTTTTGTAATAATAATGCTGCATTGGTTTTATATAACGCTTTTCTGGACACTCAAAGACGCTTTACATTGCATTATTCATTCACTCCATACTCGATGGTGGTAAACTACGTATGTAGCCACAGCTGCCCTGGGGTAGACTGATGGAAGCAAGGCTGGAATGGGGGTAGGACTTGAAGAATGGGGGTAGGACTTGAAGAATGGGGGTAGGACTTGACAAGCATAGGCTTCTTCCTATCCCTTTTCGAACGAGTCAAATTATATTGTATTATATTGAAATTGGCTTTTTTTATTTTTTTATTTATATATACAGATTTTTTATTATTTTTTCCATTCGTTTTCATCTATTTTTAATCGTTCGTTCGAAATAAAGAAATAAATAAAAATAAAAAAGGCTGCCAATCGGCCCCTCCAACCACCACCAACCACTCACTCTCACACTGCATCCACCCAGGCTTCCTGGTGTTCCCTCAGTCTCCCATCCAGGTACTGACCAGGCCCTACCTCGCTTAGCTTCCGAGATCTGACGGGATCGGGCATCCACAAGGCGGTATGGCCACACATGTTATTTGGTGGAAACAAATAACCAAAGGGAGAAGCAAAAAGAAAAACGATCAAACCAGAGCAGGAAATATCAAATGCATTCGTTCTCTTTATTATTGGTCCAATATATCCGAAAAAAATCATTTGTGGTAAAGATAAATTGCATCAAAACATCAATATACAAGCTTATTTATAATTACAACAAAATGTTATTAACATCCAAATGTACAATAAGGATTCTGAACGTAAACAGTACACACTGGGGAGGAACAGAGATTTAAAAAAAGACTGAAGCCAGATTCACACGTTCATAAGTCGTCTGAGCCGTTGGTTGGATCGATTCATCCTGCGAATCAGATTTTCTCTTCATGTGTGAATCTACGTGGGAAAGACGGGAGGAAAACACATTTGGCTTCGAAACATTTGCTTTGTACATTAAAGAAAACTCCCCTCTTGACCTGACGACAACCTTCTGAATCTTCCAAACACAACGTGCTTCTCAACACCAGACAGTTTATTGTTATTTTTGGAAACTGGAAGAAAGCAAATTGAAGGTTTTAATTAACTTTTTTTCTCAGCAGACATTTCTGCCGGGGGCTGGAGCTACATATATAGTGCAAATTAAATCAGCAGGCACACAGTATAGGATGGGCTTTTACAATGGCTATGATTGAGGAGTACAGTAAGCACATTAAACAGAAATACTGTCGGGGATCTGATGTGCACCAAAAGGAAAAATAACATTTTCACTTGTCATATTTTTGCACATCTTCCATTCCTTTTATAACTAATCTACTCATCAGAACCCCAACAGTGATCTCCTGCTTCTTGGATACAAAAATAGACTCAGCTGTGCCGTATATATAATCTATGTATATATATATAATCCAGCTGTAGTCTGAATAATCCCAAAACTTCATTTACACCAAACTGCGGTCTACGGATGCACCGATGCACTTATTATTAATCAATTCACAGTGGTCGGCTGTAAACAGAAACCAATCTGATCCAGTAAACTAAACGGAAAAGCTGTTTTTTTTTACAGTTTATCGGATCATTTTTAAAATTTCTATCATGTTTGCTACATTTCCTTTTCCTTACTTCATCAAGTCCTTCTATTAAAATGCACTGGGGTTACAGAGAACACTAGCAAATGGTTGAAATGCAGCAGAGAATTATGGAGACGGTTTGATTCCTTGTGTAGTGTGCAACTATGAAATGGTCAACAGAGTCTGAAATGTAAATTATTACAGTCTGATAAAAGGAATCTGGAGTTTTCTTGGAAATAGACACATTTATATTGGAGGAAATTGAGGACCAGCTAGTTACAAATACTGCTCTAGAGCACTGCTAGTGGTCAAAGATTATGACTTTGCTTAGCGCTGATGCTTCACCATCGCTGAAGTCAGGATTTCCAGTTAATTTCAGTGCTTCTCTGAACTGAATGACAGTGAAAAAGGCTCTGAGGTTTGGATAGAGTATTTTTAAAGTGTCATAAATGAGAGTACATCTATATAATGAATATGAAAAGGTTGGAAAATTTTCTAAAATCATCAAAAACTTAAACCATGTTGGAAATGTCCTTTCAAAACAAAAGTCTGGGAATAAAAATGTTGTAAACCAAACACATTTCCTGACAGTATATGTGATTTCTGAACCTTTTCCTAGTGCATTTTCATATTTTAGCACTGCACCACACGAACACAGTAATTTAGCCTTTTAGCATCCGTGCGTCCGTAGACCATAGCTGCCTTGAGACTGAATCACAGCTACCCGGAGACCTTTTCTCCATCTGGTTTCAGAAACTAAAAAAAATCAGTTTTCTTCACGTGTCACCTCGTTGGCTTCAGGTGGAAACAAGACGAACCAGTAGCTGCTTCATGCTTTTAAAGCTCAAGGGGAAAACATGAAAGACAAAGAAAAAAAATAAAGGTGACAGAACGAACTAAAAGCAGTCGGCGGACACTTTATCTCATCGCTGAGTTGCAGCACTTACATTTGGTTGCACAGAGGGCAGACTCAGTTATGTGGCATCGACTTAAAAAAACAAAATACTCTAACATTAAAAGAACAAACTAAAATACAAGGAGATACAAAAAATCAAATCAGCACCTTTATTCTGAAAATCCTGACCATAAAGAAACTCTTCACCAAACAGAAATGATTATTACCCGTTTGCATTTAGATCAATGTGAGAAATTAACAGAAGCTAAAAGTCTTAATAAACGTGGTGCTGGGAGGACGTCACATGACTGAGTCCGCCTGATATCATTGGTCAAGTCTTTTTTTTTTTGCTCTTTTTGCTACTTAATGCTAATGAAATAGATATTCACCACATCAGCCAGAAAAGGTGAATACTGGCAAATTCTAATAAAACACCAGCGCAGCGGAAGTCACCCAATGACAAAACAAGATCTCAGAGTGGATTTTCGCAAGAATGCAAGGCCACATCAGCAACGAGAAAATAAGAAGCGAGTCTGACGCAAAAACGCTGGAGCTGCTCCACCTTACTGAAAATGTTTCCCTTGAGTCAGAGCTCGGCAGACAAGGTCACGACGTCAAACTGATTTCCACATAACTGAGTCATTTAGTCTCATTCTGACCTCCTAAAACAACAGACTTCAGCCTTTACAGTAAAGGCTGCATCACTGAGAATATAGTTCTCTGTGGATAATTCACCAAACTCCCTTTAATCCAGGTGTTTACGCGACGCGACAGGAATTTCCCAGAAGATTTTTGCTTCCCTGTAAGCCAGCAGCAGCAGAGTCACCAGTTCCATTGCAGACAGATGTTCACCTGATGGCTGCACTTTGCAAAACAAAGACACCTTTTATAAAAAGCTATTTCAGGTCACATCCAGCTCACACTTTGTTATTGAGGTGTAATAATGCTCCGTGTTGCCAATGCAGTGTTTGTTCCCTCAAATGGGTTCACTAAGGCAAATTACTGCAGGAAATGGATTTATAGCTTCCATTTCTTTAAAGAGAATAAATTACAGAGTACCAATGGAGTCTTCACCGTTCTATTATCAACCCAGTGCACCATTTAGCATCCCCAACTGAGGTAAAGCGTTTGCTTAAAGAGAGAGAGAGAGAAGGGGGAATCCCAACCTACAGCAGGTATGAATGGCGATGGTATGAAAAGATGAAGTTGTATAAAGAGAAACTAAACAGAGGTAGCGCACTGTTTTTACCTCTGTGTCAAAAGGATCAGAGAAAACTAGTAACAGCTTGACCACAAGGTGGAGCCGCCGCTCCGTGGTCCCATGAAAAATAAATCTGCTTCCTGTGTTCAAACCATTTCCACAAACTCACTTCTTAGAGAAACCTCAGCATTCAGCTCAGACTCGTGTCGTCATCGTTAAATGCAGCCTTTTTTCTCTTTCTCCATTTTTCTGTGCAGCGAAAACAGCTGAGAAAGTTTCCCTTTGTGGAGCAACAAGAGGCTTTTACTGAGGTCTATATTTTACAGAAGATATCTGTCACTGAACCTCCTGATTGTTTTGTTTTGTTGCCATCTCTGGTCAAACACTTGGCCGTGAAGCTCAGACGCCACAGTATGTTTAAAGTTTATGGGTTGAATCTTGCAAAACTAACAGGTATGATCCTTTAAAGTACAACAAATCAGCTTCTTACAGCCAATATGATGCGTTTAAGAAATTAAAAACTGATTTCTTTCAGTTTTAGTGTTACATTTTCATAGACAACCCGGCAGGAGGGAGAATCTTGAGGATGTTTCGAATATTTAACAAAACTCAGGACGCTGACGTATGAAAAAAACCCTTCTGATTTGGCTCGATGAGAAAACAGAGAGCGGACAGGAAACCTCTCTGAGACAGCGGTTAAATAAACTCAAGCAGCATTGGCAACCGACTGTTAATTGGAAATATGAAGTAGAAAAAGTCAATAAGAACAACAGCCAAAAAAAAAAAAAAAAAAAAGTCTGTACATAGTAGGTTTCTCCTCTTTCCCAGCTGTCCTTGAACGCACCATTCATTACCTCCAGAGAGACGTCTTCCCTCCGTCCAGTCGTCTCACAGGAGAACTGGGGCAAAGTCCAGCAGTTAAAATCCGCCGCCCGGTTGGTCTTTTTCCTTGGCATGAGAGAGTGTGTTGTCGATAGAGAGAGGGGGGATGAGGGGGGCCGAGACACGAGGAGGTGTTTCAGTTCGTCTCACTCGTTTTGTCCTCAGTCTGTTTTTCCTGGAGGAGAGTTATGAGCGACTCCCACGCTGCCTGGCACTGCAGAGGGTGGAGATGGAGGAAGAGTCGGTCAAAGTGGGGAAAGAATGAGGTGGAACTAAGAAACTAACTTTCCTCTAGCTTCTGATGGTCCGTGATAGCTTACTTTGGCGTTTCGAGGCTTGTTCAATTGTTGGATTGGTAACATAAATCTGTGCTCAACCTTAAATAGGGAAAATCTGAAGCTCCTAAAAAGTTAAAAATGTATTAAAGCCTCCTAACATCTACTGCTTTCTATGGAATATTCAACTATTTGGCGTACCTACATGGAAAAGCTTATAACAGAAGAACTGTAAGGCCTAAATGTCTGTATGAGACTTCATTTGAAAGGCAACGTCCTCTAGTTTCTTTTTTTTTAGCATGTGGCTAAAACACAACTAAACTACATCGGGTTATAATAAGTCATATTTGAATATAAATAACTAAAACATGGTTTATACCAGACATGAGCACGACACTACAAACCTTCTACATCTCGTCTACAACACCTGTATTAAATTCCAGACCTCTGGGCCTGAAGACATTGTTTCCGTGGTGTAAGCTGAGACTGATTACAGCGATTCTACACACCACAGAAGCTCCTGAGGCTCTACTAGCTAATGTGCTTTTACACTGGAAGGAATCAAACAGCCTAAACAGAGAGGGGAGTCTGTTTGTCCACATCAGACATACAAATGAATATAAACCTTCAATCTCTAGATTTTATTACTCCGACTAATTGAAACACTGATTGTGAAAATAGAACTTAATCATTTCTGAAACATTTGAGGGAGCATGTGCCTTCCCTCGAGGGATTGCAACAAACTACAAGGCTCGCATATTTGTCGTCCGCTATACAATATAGCATGTTTTCTGAGTTTTTAATTTGAAAAAAATGAAACAACAGATATATTTCAATTTGAATTGATAACTGGAAAATCATGGTGTCGTTTTAAGCCAGCCACAAAACATCACACACTTTTAGGTCTTTTTTTTTGTTTAATTATGGAATTATTTTCAGATTGCCAGAATACTAATCAGAAGGAGGAAATTATGATTTTTGAATGGGAGTCTATGGAAGGCAGAGCTTTTGGGAGCTAACACCTAGTGGTGACCAGTGGTATTGCACGTTAACACACTTTCATATTGGCTTTACTTCTCAGAGCAAGTCCCTATGTCCTTCTTTTTTATACAGTCTAAGAGTCCAAGCAAGTTGCTATAGGATTAAACACAGTGAACAAGCTGTAGTCTTCCATCTCATTCAACAGTAAGAGGCTCCACCTGGTGGTGCAACCTGGTAGTACAGTTAGTTTACAACACATTCTCTGAAATACATGTCCCTCATCTTCTGTCCTATCAGTTAGTATATTATATCAAGCAGCTTAAAGACATTTGGATCTGTACACAGAGTTCAAGCTGAGAGAGTTTCACCTGTTACTTTATATTAAAAACATGTCGTCACAACATCATTTCCCAACACTACACTTTGGGGAAACGCAACAGCTGCATCTGCTGTAGCACTGCTCCACACATTACATTCACAAAGGCTAATTTTAGCTTGTTTAGGCAAACATAGCAGTAGCTCATAATGTGAGCTGGGTGCTGCTGATAACATTACTGTTCAGTCTGCTAGAATATGGTGGTGTATAGTGTGTGTTTTGCATGCTGTGTGCAGCAGCCTCTGGGGATTTCCTAATGGTCTTTTCACAATATCACTATGAGCAGGATGTTGAGCAGGAGAGGCAGAAGCAAAGCAGACCAACACACACATGGACAACTATATCCAGAGCTTTTTAGAGGCAAGAAAAATATGACAGGAACTCACATTAAAACACGGTGAGTGAGTTTTACGATAAAAAATTGCGTTGATGCTGAAAAACAGTCATTTTATTGTTTGTTTGTTTTTTTGCCGTAGTATCAAAATTGGTATTGAGAATCACAGAATTGCAGTGGTGTTGGTGCGGACTGTAAAAATGTCTGGTATAGTGACATCTGACAACTGGCAGTGGTGGCCTAGTGGTTTGTGAAGCGAACTTGTAACTGGTGGGTCGCTGGTTCGAGCCCCCGGACTGGCAAAAGGTTGAGGTGGGAAAGTGAGAGTGACCGCTTGTCCCTGTCACCACCACTGTGGGCCCTTGAGCAAGGCCCTTAACCCCTGACTGCTCCCCGGGTGCTGCACCGCGGCAGCCCAGTGTTCCTAGTATGTATAGTTAAGGTTAACTTTGAATAGGATGGGTCAAATGCAGAGAAGGAATTGCCCCAAGGGGATCAATAAAGGTTAGATTATTATCCCCAAAACAGATCTGAGTGGCGTTAATGTGTTTAATCAGTTGTATAGTTCTTTTGTGTACCTTTTCATAATGGTTGATATTTTTGTCGGCCATGCCGGTGAGAAGCTGCTTGAAGTCTTGTCTCTTGTTGCTCTGCCAGCGCTCCCAGTCGGCCTTGAGGTCGGCATTGAAACACTCCACTTTGTCCTGGCATTTCTCCACCTCCACGGGCATCTACAGCGACACAGAGAAAACTACAGCTACAGGGGCCTTGAGGGGACATAAAACAAGGCTACATCTTACTAGAATTACTGGGGTCTGGGAGGTGAAGGAGTTTTGGAAGGGATGGTTGTATTAGATCTTACTGAAACTTGGCAGTGACAGAAGAGTTTCACTCATACTTCCTGTAAAACCCTGAGTCATTAGTACAGTATGATTTATTAAGTTAAAGGAATAGAAATAGTACAACGAAAGGTACAAACACTCCCGGAAATGACAATGTGTGTGAAAGCAGATTCAGATGAGAGAAAGAAGAAGACTTACGGGCGTTCTGTCTTCTTGTTTGCGCAATATTGCTGCTTCTAGACGTCCCTCGTACTCCGCTTGGCTCTGGTCTCTCTTCCTTAAAACGTTCTGGAATCACACACAAAACATCCAACACTTTAATTTGTACTATTGGTGTGACGTTTTAATATTTCTGAGGAAAAACAATATGTGAAAACGATTAAAAAGATAAATGCTGAATCAGGAGTTTGGTGAGGACAGGATGTGACACATGCAGAATCTTGGCCAACACTTCCTCTATTCAGGTCAAAGGCGACGTAGCCGAAAGCAAGTAACTCTGTATGTGAGTTATAGCAGGATAAAGGACCACGATTTGTGTTTTTGTATGGATTTCTAGAAAAAGAAGTGTGAGAGTAGACATGTCTGTTCCTTCCTGATTTCTGCCACACATAAATAACAGTAATTCACAGTTAAATATTGAACACATTTATAAACCAAAAGCTTTTTTACTGCTGTTGCCATTCAAAACCTATAAATGTGAAGGTGTAAGTAAAATGTGTTGACAGTGTAGAGTTCTTCTCTTTGCTTATTTTATTTTATTAGACCAACAACAACTTTAAAAAATAAATTAGATAACAAAAAGCAAATGTATAAAGAACACCTTACATCTTTAATTTTCATGCCTTAGTTTATTTTCTTGTATCATTAAAAAAAATGTTTTAACCAATCAATATTTGTTCCAAGTAGCTCAGTCTGTGGTCCATTTAAAGGCCAATCAAAAGAGCTGATGCAAACTCTCAAGATCATTTCTTTAAAGCTAAAATGCCGTTACTGGCTTCACCGGTCTGGCGGTTCTACCAGGCGTCTGAAAAAGACAATAAATTTGCAATGCATTTTCAAGAAAATCATTTATGGAGTTAGGCAACCAGAACATTTCAACACCACAAACCTCATCAGACATTTGAAGGTTAGTCACATAAAGAAATAAGGTGAGTTTTCAACATTAGCACTAAAGCAGAGAGAGTGACAGTGGTTCCATTTAGCAGCTCAACTGTCTAACTCATTGAGTAGTAACGTGTAGTGTAGCTTTAATAAAAAATAGTATTTTATAAAATGCTATTGATCTTGTTTCTTTTTTAATTTTATAGCCTTTTATATCAAGGAAAAAATACTTCATAATCTAAAATTGTTATGCTTTGAAATGTATCTCACCATAAAATTATGGCATTGGAGAAATCTTTTCATAATTGTGGAAGGGGGATTGTCTGGAATTTGGCAATATCAGGACTATGCTAGAAATTGGGAAAAATATGTGCTTCCTGCAGAAATAACTATAAATACTTTAGCCACTGAAGAGGTGGCAAATCAGGCAAATGATATGCAGCAGGCCGATGTTATGAAAGAACAAGGACTTTATGACTTATAAACGGACAAACAACGGCAAAAACATAACCCAAGGTAACAAGGTAATAATAATAACGGGTGTGGAGATGGATACACAGCTGCATGTTGTAACTATGATTAAATTAGATGCAAAAAACATTTTTCTCTTGTCACTTCATCGCACAGACAAGCACCCAGTGTTGTTGTAAAGGTTCAACCATGCAGTTTCCTTTAATATGAATTACACCACACTGCGTCCGTCAGAATCTGAGGTCCCTTTTTGTTGCAGTACTGCTTTCAAACACTGGGGCAAACTGTCAGAAAGGTTTAAAATCTAAACTGTATCCTGCTTTCCTAATACAGCTATTAAATGTTTCCTGCCCTCTTACCTTCATGGATTCTATATAGAGAACATATTCTCTAAGTACGGGCAGGAGTTCTTGGCTCATGTTCTCACTCTGGTCCTCCAACGCTGCACAGCACGTCGTCACACAGCCGGCTACGCCCTCCAGGGGGCGCCGCAGCTCCTCCTCTGACCCCGCCCAGCTGGAGTAGACGGTGCCGTACTCACGCAGCTCAGTTAGATACTCTGGTGGGAGAAAGAAGAATAAAAAGAGCTGATCAAGAATTAACGTACACACACTTTTCCTGAATTCTTAATAAACTGGGGTCATTCTGTGACTAGATCAAAAATATATTCTGAACATGAGACATGACTGGACTGGGGAAAACTTTCTCTTTTCCCTCACAGGCAATAGGCAGGGATCAGCGTGTTCAGATGCAAAATCTATATTTGTAAATTACACATGAGAGAGGGTGATGGCCAAACGCCAGGCTGCTGAGTCAAGCTCACATAGCATTTGGGTTTTTTGTACTCTCTCTGTCAGCTCATAGGCCTTCATTATCTACGACGACCAGAGTTTCCATTTTATCTCATCCCACATGGAAACAAGGCTGCGGCAGGCTGCAGCACATCTACAACCCTGAGCAGATGGTGACAAGGAGCATTTCACACCACGACAGATGACAGGTATTTACAGAGTCACTTGCCATGCATGAGTTAGGCCTGCAGTTATCAACCACGCAGCCTCGAGGCCCAAAGGTCTGTGGGCTCCAAACAAACAACCTCTGCAGTCGATACTGCAGATAAAACTCCTACAGGCTACTATTAGATACCTGGCTGAAGACCGAACCACTACACATGACATAAGCTGACCACAGGCCCAACGGTTAACACATAAACAGCTGCCAGTGGGAAGATTTACTAAGAGAAGAAGCAGAGAATAACAACTACTACTTAAGGCTGTGTTGCAAGCAGCACAAAACTGTGTTTCTAAATGTTTCCTGGTGCCTAAAATACATGTTTGGAAGAAGTAACTGTGAAGAAGTTCATCGGTTCAGGCAGTCAAAGTGCTTTTTATATCTCTGGGCTCATATGCAAAGTTCTTCCACAATAAGGTTCTGTATAAATGATAACAGGATTCATAAATGGAAGCTCAAACAAATCCTTCCTTTATATTCTTTGTTTAAAGCTTATTTTGTTGAAATGATTCAGGTGTTAATTTCTCTTTTTCTAACTGATTTACAATTAATTATAATTATTAAATTAAGTAGTTTTACTTGATCTATTGACAGATTTTTGTTGCTTATTTCATTAAACATTTTTCTCATTTATTGAGTTTTACATTAATCAGTTATCAGTATATTAGTCATAGGTAAACAGCCATTAGCAAGCCTGTCGTACCTATTAGGGTTTTAATCATTTTCAAAATATAACAATGCATAAAGGATGTAATTTTGGATATAGGAGGTGTGGCTATTACATTTTTAGATAAATGCTGTAGTTATATTTTATTTCCATTAAGCAGAATGAAACTTTAAGGGGTTGTTTATGTTTGAATATTGATCCATAGACACTGATCAGCCACAACATCATGACCACTGACAGGTGAAGTGAAGTGAATAACATTGATCATATTGGTACTATGTGGTGTTCTGCTGGAAAACCTTGGATTTTAACATCCGTGTTGATGAGACTTAGACACCCAAATAAACATTGTCCCAGAACAAACACACTCCCTCATGCTAATGGAAATCCCAAATGTCACTGGCCTACCCCTACAGGATAATGCACCCCACCACATGGCAACAACATCAACCAATCAGGAACATCTTGAGGAACATGACCCAAGATGTTGATTTGACCTCCAAACTTCCTAGACCCCATTCTGATC
>OMNN01090003.1:0-16360 GCA_900302755.1 Chromis chromis
TGTGTGCCCTATCGCTGTGTTGTGCATGGATACAGCGATATGGCCTGTGGGACCACGATGTCCGCCTAGAAGAGCAGAGCCCCTCAACAGACAGTTTTAAGGATGGAGATGGAGAGAAGAAGGAGGACAAAGTTGATGCAACATCCACCTCAGAAAACCTGGAATTTACTGAACTGAACCAAGTTCAAAAGGTTAGTGCAAATACTTTATATTATTTACTCCTGGTTACTCTCCTATGACTGGTTTCTTTACCTTTGAACAAAGCTGTGATATCTGAAACAATGAATTAAGACTAATCTGTTAATAATAATAGTAAGTAAGTAATAGTATCAGAAAAGATATTAGGACAGAAGTCTCAGTTTTTTAAATCCATTGTTCATCAATATAGGATAGTGTGGACGTCGTTGAACCGAGTACCAGCTCTGCTGCTGCTACACAACAAACCCCTACACCTGAACCAGCAACCACTGTGTCAAAAGAAACGCTTCCTGGGATGGAGAACATGTTGGATCCTGGGGATAAGATAGAGGAAGAAAATGAGCAAGTGACAGAGGAAGTCTCAAAGAAAAGCAGCAGTATCCGATTCCGCAAAAAACCTAAACAACCCAAACAACAGCGCAATAAAGGTTTGTGACTCGGTTAGGTGTGGACTGTGATGGTAGACGTGTAACTCATAATACTGACGCTGACTGCATTTTTGTACAGCTGTTCTTATGTGTCAAGGCAATCAAAAGACGTTGACATAGCAGGTGTAACAAAGTGAAAACTGTCCTTGCTTTAGTTTTTTCTGTGGTGCAAATTCTGTTTAAATTTCTCCTTGGTTCTGGTTCTGATTCTTCCAGTAGAGTCCACAGCTGAGACTGTAGATTCCAGTAAGGAACCAGTGAAGAAGAAGCATAAAGGCAGGAAGAGAGAGGCAGCCAGTCAGAGACTACTGATGGTGGGACACAAGATCAAAAATGCCCTCATAGCTGGGTGAGTAGTGTCTAGAAGCTAAGATGTCACTGTAAGCAGAAGTCACCAGTCACTCTCAACAGTGTTAATGACTAAATGAAAAAGATGAAGGCAGTTCATTTAAAACGTGTAGTACATAGTGAAATGTCATCGCTGTCATGCAGTGGTTTAATGCATGTCTTTTTCCACACAGTATTCAGAGTGCTTACAGGCCGGCTCAGAGTTTCTTCAAAGATATTCTCCATGCTGACTATCGGGCTGCCACCGATGTCTATGCCCTCATATTCCTCACTGATGTCATTGACTTCATCATCATTGTCTTTGGCTTTTGGGCTTTTGGGGTGAGAGATGAATGGAAGGACACATGGTTTAAAGGAAGTTGGGCTTTGGTGTATATTTATCAATTATCAGCCATATACAGTACTGAAAACAGAAACTGCAAACAGAAGGAATGGCATATCTTAATTAGTGAAATTAAAATGTCATGTACAAAAACCTGATTTGCTGTTTAGATTGAGTAGGCCTACCTAGCTCATTTGTTTTAGTTTGCTGAACTCCTTTTATCTTGTATACAGTGTAAGGTATTGGTAATATCTCAACTGTCGATATTACAATTTACTAACTGTCAAGATCTATAATGGTTTTTTGCTTTGATAAACAGCCATATAGCCTCTAAAGCTGTTGGTGTTCCTGTCTAAACTGACAGATTCCAGACTATAGTGTCATAACGGGCTTTATGACATCTTTGATATCATTTTCTGTGAAGTATTTTTTTTTATTTTTTTATTTTAGCTTTTTTTAGCTAGCAACTGTTTGTAGTTTTAGATCACTGGGTCAAAATAGCATTGCTTGATGCTATAGACAGAAAACGTGACATTACAAGGCTTTTGCTATGACGTGATGAATACATCTAACTTAAAAGCCACAGTCTGCTGCTATACTTTTCATCTGTCAGTTTCCAAACTGTGTACTCTGCATCATCAAGGAAACATTATTTACCTTCTGGTCTTGTTATATCCCAGATTGGTTTCACTTAACTCTTTTGCAAAAAGCATTGTTGCACATACATTAATACCAGCAGGTGCAAACTGCACTTTCAATCCCTTTGATTACAAAGTAATAAAGTTATTTCCACTAACAGAGATAAGGGCAATGACAAAGTCTTTTTCCCCTCAGAAACACAGTGCAGCAGCTGATATAGCCTCCACTCTGTCAGAAGACCAGGTACCTGAGGCCTTCCTGGTGATGCTCCTCATCCAGTTCAGCACCATGATCATTGACAGGGCCCTATACCTGCGCAAAGCTGTCTTGGGGAAACTCATCTTTCAGGTTCAGTCCATATATTGAAATAATTTGCATTTTTGTATCTGTCTGGTTTTATGTTTTCTATTTGAAGAGATCAGAGGGCGGAGGGCTTTATATCTGACACCAATGAGTGGACTTTATGAGGGTGGAATGTTTAGCTGAGCAGGACCACACCTCAAAACTACAGATATACCATCTGCCTATAAGTCCTGGCCTGCTCTGCACACCCATTTGTTCTCGTCTGCCGTGCATTCTCACTTCTCGTGCACAGAACAACAAACATTATTGATAAGCCATGACTCATGATGGCCCTCTCGTACATCAGCCCCTTTGATGAGGAAACATTCATCCAAGCTCCAGATCTCCTAAACATCCATCGTCCATTGAGACTCTTGAGAGAGTTAATCAGTCTGCTCGGAAGCAAATTATCTGTAAATATAACAATCAGAGGTGTAGAGTGAGCATCCCTTTTATTTGTTTTCCACTGTTCTCTACTGTCTTTTTGTACAGGAGCATAGGTTAGAAGCCTGTCTTTTGTTTGAGGAAAGTTTTAGTGTGACAGAGTATTTTTGTTTGTTTTAGGGCTCTGCTCAAACTGTAGAAAAATAAACTAGTTTGTAAGTAAGATTATTTGTCATCAGCTGACCTTCCTTGGAAGTGGGATGAGTGGGGAAGAAACTCACGTTATGTCCAGGTTTCCCCTAGACTTGGCCGTAACAGTCTAGCATGTAAAAATGCCCCTGTGGCTATGTACCATTACTCTCTTGCCGCAGTCAAAAGTGCCAGTCGCCCTCCCACACTCCTGACAGATTTCACAACAATATCCTTTCGTATGAACCTCTAACCAGACCACTGAGCGTGTTCAGAGAGCTTCAAAAAAAGGGGGTCACCGGCCACCGTGCCGACAACAAAGTTAAACTATTTCAACTCCTGAGCTACTCCCAGAGCTCTCAACAAATAAATAACCAAAACAATCGTCGCTCCGCCAGATGCTGTGGCTGTGTACTGAGCAGGAAGTCACTACGTTCCCTGTAGCTCTGCCAAAGTTGCCAGCTTTGCCTATTCTCAGCTCCACCACACTTGGCACTCTAGAGCAGGGGTGTCCAAACTACTGTGTTTGAAATGTTGTGCATGTTGTGCAACAAGTTTAATTTAGAAATATCTAGCACTTTAAAACTCTGACTTCACAGACCAAGGTGCGAAAATGTTTCACTGTGTTGGAATGACACCCATTTTCTCCTGTTTCCGACTCTATCCACTGTCCTGTCCTCTCTAATAAAGACATGAAAACGCCAAAAATAAATCTCTAAAAAAACAACTTCCGCTTTCATTCCCAGCACCGAGATACCAGTTCCTCTGTCCCACTATTTAGTCCTCGACAGCTTATCAAAAGCAAATGCTACTCTGGCAAGACCCTTCTGACGCTCTGTTTATTACAGAGCATCGCAAAGTTGCTATCCAATTGTCATTCCTCTCATAGTTTAGACTGTTCTCATTTTGTCTAGGACCTCCATCTTATTTTTGTGACACCTTTAGCATTAAACCAGCGTTATCAGCACCAGCTAAAGTGGTCCAAACTCAAGTAAAATAATGGGTCATTGGTATTCGTAACACTCAAGATCTGCACATTGCTCAGTCTTCTCTCCAGTCTTCAGGGGGTTTCTTTGGGGGTCTGCCAGCCTGGGGACTGCCACTGATCCTCAATGAAGCTATCCCCACACGGCAGCCACTTACCTAACCTCTAATCAACATCCCACTTATATTCTTAATTGTGCACATCTCATTATTGGTGTGGTCCTTGCTAGTGAACTCTCATTTCTGCATTCCTTGCAGATTTACCTCCTAGAAGGTTTCATCTGTGAAATTAACTAGATTAGCTTCCCAAACGTGAAGCTAATGTTACCGAGGTGGCTTTGGGTGATCTGCAGTACTTGTTAGGATGACATGTGTAGAGTTGCCTTCTCTTCATTTATAGAATATATCTCCTGATGTGCTTTTCAAAATATGAAGTATTTAATCATTTTTGTTTTTTTCATTGGTTCTGTCCTATCCTCCTATCATTCTTTTTCAAGGTGACCCTTGTTTTTGGGATCCACTTGTGGATGTTCTTCATCCTGCCTGCTGTCACTGAAAGGTGTTGTCAAATTAAATTCAGCATTTACTGTATTATTTGTAGTAAATTATTATATCAGTAATGGAGTAAATCACAGGGAGAGATTTTTTTTCTTTATCCTAGAGAGTGATTTAGACCATTGATGAAAAGCAAGTACATCTCATTTTAAAGATCCCAAATGTTTGCTTGGAAAACTTTTACACTTAAACAACACAACAAGGAAATGTGTTTTTGCAGTTATTTAGCAACAATAAACATTAACAGGGGCAACATTCTTCAGTGGAAAAAGTAAATACATCCTTGGCATCAGAAGCTAGTTAAAAATGTACCTTTAGTATAAAAAACATGTTGTAGATGTTTTGCTTAATAGTTCATCAGTCTCTGACATGGGTTGGTGAACTGCAAGTTATTGGGGATGTTTTCCTGCATGTACGGCTCATTTCAAACCCTTGTTTTTCTGGCATGTCTCCCAAACTTATCATATGTGTGCAGCCTCTTTCTGATTTTAAATGCATGCACTTTGACACCAACAGTTGCCTGGGCAGCCAGTTCTAGACAAATTGGCAGTTCTTTGAATTCTGAGCCACTTGTATGTATTTTCCTTCCAGTGGAATGATTTCAATTTTATTTAAAGTTCCATCTAATTCAGCTGTGATTTCTTTTTCCAAGTGGCTGATCTGCGACAACAAAATGCCAATTTTCTATGTGATTTGTTTGAGCATATAGTTTACATCCTTTATTATAAGTTTCAAAGAGGATCAAATGTTTTCTTGTCAACTAAAGGTCAACAAATGAGATGTACTTGTTTTTTCCACGCCTGTCTATATGTAGAGCTGAATCTTAAGAATACTGCTCCAAATTACATTTAATGAGCTTTGATTTTCCTTGTTTCTACTTTTTGTTTGTTTAGGATGTTCAATCAGAACTTTGTGGCCCAGCTCTGGTACTTTGTCAAGTGTATTTACTTCGGCCTGTCAGCCTATCAGATCCGCTGTGGATACCCCACTCGTATCCTTGGCAACTTCCTCACAAAGAAATACAACCACCTCAACCTGTTTCTCTTCCAAGGGTAATGACACAAAGCAAAATTGTAGTTTTCTGCGCTAAGTAGTGTCTGTGTCTGTGTTTCCTACTGTTTTTGGTAGAATGTAGAATATAGACAATGTGGAACAGAAATACCGAGTATCAAAGGTACACTCAGAATTAATAATGTGGGTCAAGCAGTGAAGCTGATTGGGGACAGTCCAGTTCTTCTTTCCACTAAGTTTCATGTCAGTGAACCAGTGGATAGAAGTTGGAGGTGCATTTGCACCTTTTTAACCATTTCCCAAATTTTTAAAAACTAGGTACTGTTGAATTCCTTGTATCAAACTGGATCAAAGCACCCTATGACATTCATTTCCATCAGATTGTGTTTTTCTGCCATATAGTCTCTTTTTTCACCCAAATTGGCACAGATTATCTACAGAACAAGCCTCACAAAAGTTAGACAGATGTTTTATTTTCAAAAGAGGTTGCAGGAAAAATCGGTGCAAAAGCTGTCAAACAGGAAATGAGGTCACATCTAAGCAGCGCTTTGACCCATCTGACCAGTCTTGGTTCATTAACCTACGACTCCATTTTGAGGAATCACTAAATATTTTGCAGCATCTGACGACTACGGGGTGCTGCAATAAGCCAAAATACATTTTGCTTAATAACTGTTGATGTGCTTACCTTAAACATATCATTCTTGTGTCAATACCTTGGGAGCTTCCAAGAACGACACATGCCAGCTTGTTACGTCAGTCCAAATTGGTACAGATGATCCTAAGACCAAGTCTCGCAATAGTTATCAGGACTTTCAGAGCCATCCAGTACAGCAAACCGGAATCAGCTGCAAAACAGCCAAACAATGAGTGAGATCATTTCTCAGCAACTATTTCATGTATTGACATCAGGGGTGGAGAATTCTGGTCCTCGAAAGTAAAAATCCTGCATGTTTTAGATGTGTCTCTCTTCCAACATCATCATCAAGCTCTGCAGAAGCCTGATAACGATCCTGATCATTTGAATCAGGTGTGTTGGAAGAGGGAAGCATCTAAAACATGCTGCATTTTTACTTTCGAGGAACAGAATTCTCCACCCCTGATTGACATCAAATACTCAGCATCCCTTCCCAGGGTGCTGACTCCCAAAAAAATAGAACCCTAGATTAGATAACCCCTATTTCATTATGACAGGAAAATGAGAGTATTAAATGGGTCACCAATCAATTTAGTATATTAACAGCATAATGGTTGTATGTGTATATGTGTGTGCAGGTTTCGTCTGGTCCCATTCTTGGTGGAGCTGCGGGCAGTGATGGACTGGGTTTGGACTGATACCACTCTGTCTTTGTCGAACTGGATGTGTGTTGAGGACATATATGCCAACATCTTCATCATTAAATGCAGCCGTGAGACAGAGAAGGTATGAGATGTATGAGTACAGTGATAGTAGCTCACTAAATACCTACTTCTGTGTACTTGGGGGCACAGAAGCCTCTGCTTAAAGGGAAAAAAGTAACTCCTTACAATCTACACAGCCCTACAACCTCTGGTCCACCTTTTTAAAAACGGGAAGAACCACACAAGTCTAGCATTTCACAGGCCGCTAGTTAGACACTTGCCAGCAAGCTCCAAATCCATGTTGAGCTCCAGGAGGGAGCACCAACTTACCTGTTCCATATAAGGTACTGCAACTCTACATTTAGCTAGCGCGATGTACAGGTAGGCGCGGTAGGTAGGCGGGGCAGCAGGACCTTGCCTAAGGGTCCTCACTGGACAACTGCGCTGACCAGGATTAGAACCATTGATCCCCCATGCCAAGATCAGGGGGTTAGTCACTGAGCTATCTAGCTGCTGTTTCTCCGACATGGCCAATTCATCTAGTATCGGCAAATGTGCTGTAAAATTTGCCTTAGGAGTCACTACCTGGGGCTATTGGCTCCAACCACACTGCTCCGAGAAGAACCACTTTATTGGGATGGAAGGATTTGTGCCAGTTTCCTCTCATTTATGTTTGTAAATGAAGTAGGGGATATTGTATGTTAGCAAAAGTTTAAAAGTGTAATAGATCTTTATTATCTTTAAAAATCCTTTAGAAATACCCACAGCCTAAAGGGCAGAAGAAGAAGAAGATAGTGAAATATGGAATGGGAGGACTTATCATCTTTTTCTTGATCTGCATCATCTGGTTTCCCCTTCTCTTCATATCATTGGTCAGATCAGTGGTGGGTGTGGTCAACCACCCCATTGATGTCACAGTGACAGTCAAGCTGGGAGGGTATGAGGTAAGCTACAACAAAACTTCTTTTTGGGAGTTGTTAAATTACGAAGACAAATTGAATAAATGCTGTTAAATTCACATTTATATTTAATATAATTTTGTCTGGTCTTCTTGAGAACGAATGATCTAAGGGTTGGGGTTATTTTGGGGTTTTAATTGGAGACTACTGAAAGCTAGAGAAATAAATGGACATTATTTATTTTAGATATGTGGATGTTGTATTGTGTTGAATTGTACAAACACGTTTTCCATCAATATCCCAGATTTTAGTGTGCAAAAATAACTTTTTTTCACTGATGGAACTAAAGTCAGCAGCAATGGGTCTTAACTGTCTACATAAAGTACAGTTAATGCAAAAATGTGTTAGGTAGGTAGGTACTTTACTGATCCCAAAAGAAATCCATGTAACCAGCAGCATATTAAACATGTTTAACATTGTAATCCACTATTGTGATTTTTCTCTGTGTGTATGCAGCCCCTGTTTACCATGAGTGTGCAGCAGCAGTCCATCCAGCCCTTTACAGAGGAAGAATATGCCAATCTCACCCAAAGCTTTTCAAACAATGCTGTGTGTACTGATTTCACTTTGATTTATTTGTCTACTTGAATGTATTACAATGATGTGTTTTTGCTTGCTGTGTGAATGCTGTAGTCAGTGTAGGCATTTATTAGAATGGGTTCTCTAGTTGTTGCAGGCCGTCATTCATTATGTGTCTAAATCCTAGACCTCTATAAGGCATGGAGCTGCATGACTATTATCCACTGTATACATTTACAGTCACTTCAAAAAGTATTCAGCTCCCTTCCCTTTCTATTGTGTTGTAAATGTAATTTCAAATGAATAAAATTGGCATTTTTGTCAATCAGTCAGTTCTCAATATCTCATAATCACAAAGTGAAAATATGTTTTTGAAAACATTCACAATACATATTTACAATACATTTAAATCATTCACTGAAAACAAAAACAAGAAACTCTTGTTTACCAAAGTATTCAGACCTTTTGCTGTGGTGCTCTAAACTATGGTCAGGTGCTGTTTGCTAGAATAATCCTTGACATGTGTGAGTTTACCTGGGACAAACTAAACTGACTGGACAAAGTTTAGAAAAGCACACACCTGTGTATATCTAAAGTGACCGTGTATTTGGTTGTGTTGTGGATGTATTATAAATGTTTTAACTTCATTTTCCGAGAAAAAATATGCTGCTGCTCCTCTGTATCTGTATGTCACACTGATTTGTGTGTGTGTATTCGCAATTAGGTAGCCATGCAGTTCATCACTCTCTACAGTTATGAGGACATTGTGACAGCCAAGATTGAAGGTAGTTCGGGATCAGTTTGGAGGATCAGCCCCCCTAGCAGACAGGAAGTCATTAAAGAACTGCTTGGAAGCCCTGTTGACCTGACACTGCGTCTGGCATGGACTTTCCAGAGGTAACCCTTACTCTAAAAGTGACATTATACTATTACATCTCATTTTTACAGTAAAACCAGGTAACTGTCAACTTACATTAGCATGCTAAATTGAAGTATGTTAAGATGGAGCTGAGATGTATGATGTATCTGAACCGTTCCACCATGTAAAATATACAGCCTGTTTAAATGAAAAACACACAGTAACACAGTGTATTGATAGCTTTTAAATTCTGTTAGACTTTTCTGTTTTTCTTCATTTCTTCTTATTTATGATGCATCTTTGAATGTTTTTGGTCTCTGAAAGCTGATTGTATCTCTCTCATAACAGGGACTTGGGTAAAGGTGGGACAGTGGAACACACCTTTGAAAAACACTCAATAGACCTGGAACCAGGGAACCCAGTCAGAGCAGAACTGGCTTCATTACTAGTTGGCAATCGCACTAAGCCTGTGTAGGTTGACTCTCTGGAAGTTTATGTAAATACAAGTGTTTTATTTAATCCTTAAACTTGTTTCAAACAGATGGTATCTTGTTTCCCCCCCAGACTTGTTCCTCATATGTTCCCTAACTACATCCGTGCCCCAAATGGAGCTGAGGCCAAACCTGTCAGTCAACTATATAAAGGTCAGAGTTACTGTTAAACGTTTATCAATGAGATTGTTTTCATAGCATGAGAAGAGAAGCAAATCATTTCAACAATCAGACTAAAGAACCATGATACAACCAAAACACCCAAATGAGTTAAAAGTACCAAGACCAAGAGTCACATTGTCACAGAGCAGGTCAGAGGCCCAAGCGCAGAACAACAAAGCATGACAGAC
This sequence comes from Chromis chromis, assembly GCA_900302755.1. Classification (NCBI taxonomy): domain Eukaryota; kingdom Metazoa; phylum Chordata; class Actinopteri; family Pomacentridae; genus Chromis; species Chromis chromis. The sequence continues at coordinate 9,920 of OMNN01090003.1, forward strand.
AGGATGTTATAACAGAAATTACATTTATTTACAATTATTATATATTTACAATAAGACAGGAAACGGAAGTGATACTTTAAATACAGACTGACAGACTGCTCCCAAGGAAGTCAACTGCAGGTGCAGAGTGAAATGATAACTGACGCCAGACACTAGCAGACAGACTTAATCTTGCAAAGTGAGAAATATTTAGACAGTGCAGGAAACTAACCAGGACATGGTATGACCAAGCTAGGAAAGCGAGGGCTGGACTGAGGTTAACAAAGGTGCATATGACGCCACACAAAATATCCTAGAACTGGTGGACTACACTAAGCAGATAATGCACACACTCAATATACGCTAGACCAACACTGAACTGGGACCCACAAGAGAGCGGGGTAACTTAGCTGGCAGCCAGGGACAGAGAGGGTGAGGGATGAGATGCACACTTTGCTGTGCTGCGTACATGCATACAGTACTGGACTGTTACAACCAATAGTGTTGGAGTGCCCTCTACTGGAAAAACTATGTGATGAGGCTATTTCTAAAATTGTTCCCAAGTTTCATTTCACTACACAAGCCCCTCCTTCAAGTTATCATTATGCATTAGCACATGCCTGAGATACTGTGCGGGGCACACTTGACTAAAAACTATGCCACTCCACAGTGTTCACAAAAATGGAGCCCTTAGACTCAGAATAGATAACAGCATGTATATTTGTAATTCAAACCTCTAAGTTTGTGTTTTAACAAAGCTGATTGGTTATCTTGTAGGTAATGAAGATGATTACCTGGATATAACCCTGTCCCTGAAGAGTGACAGGTCACGGAACAGCAGTGGGAACCAAGAGTGGTGGGACATTGCCATAGCAAGCTGTAATCACTCGTCATGTGGTGTTCTACCCATGGTAATATTCAATGACAAAGTCAGTCCACCTAGCCTGGGTTTCCTGGCTGGATATGGGTAAGAAACACAACCACGTACAGGTGTTGGATACATACATATATATATATATATATATATATTTGGGATGGATGTTTCTCATTTTCCTCTTGATAATAAACCATATGGGGTTCTGTGGTGCCAATCCAGCACAGTAATATCATGGTCAGCAAACTATTTGGTACTTGTGGCTCTGTGGGCAGGTGGTAAGTCCTGCTGGAAAAGGAAATCTACATCTCCAAGGATAAAGTGCTCTAAAATCTCCTGGTAGACGGCTGTGTTGTCTCTGGACCTGATAAAACACAGAGGACCAACACCAGCAGATGACATCCATCCATTGTCTATACAAGGCTTTATCCTCTATAGGGTCGCGGGGAGACTGGAGTCTATCCCAGCTGATTTAGGTTGAAGGCAGAGTTCACATATATACGCTTATAAGTCACAACATTATGACAACTCACAGATGATAGCGGGTTAGGGTAACACAACTAAAATGTTTTGTTTGTAGTTTACAAAATTATTTATGGCAAAGATTAGTCTTCTGATATTTCCACACCATTCTATTTGACACATGAAGTGCTTTTTATGTTTTTTCCCACCCTGCTTGAGTGTAAGCTTTTTTCTTGTCTATTCTCATTTCTCCTTCCAGCATCATGGGTCTTTATGTGTCTGTGGTCTTAGTCATTGGGAAGTTTGTGCGTGGATTCTTTAGTGAGATCTCCCACTCCATCATGTTTGAGGAGCTGCCCTGTGTGGACCGCATCCTGAAGCTCTGCACAGACATCTTCCTGGTCAGTATGCAGTGCTGGCATATTAACACACACATACTGAACCTGCATGTGCTGTTGTCTTGCACACACATATCAGAATCTGAGTAAAATAAAATAGACAAATTTGAATAAGCTGTTCTTTAACCATGATATCCTGGATATTATTCTGGTCTAATCATTACTTTAGATTTGCTATTTCTTTCTTTTTTTATTTAGACAACACATGGTTCTGTCTGTGTTATTTGAGGTGTCCTGAAGCATCAAGTCAGTGTTGGTCTGTTTCAGGTGCGTGAGACAGGAGAGCTGGAGTTGGAAGAGGAACTTTACTCCAAACTGATCTTCCTCTATCGATCTCCAGAAACGATGATCAAATGGACTCGGGACATCCTCAATCGAGACCAGGACAGATACTGACTGACTGCCTGAGTACTGTTTGCTTGTAAAAAAAAAAAAAAGCACAATGCAAAGATGTCTAGATGACAACACGTGGAAGGCTTGTTGAGAACACTCCACACTTACGCGAGTGGACTTACAGCCAAAGAGACACAATGAAGGAGACATACAACAGACATGCAATATGCAACATCTCCTCTTGCTGGACACAAGCTGTCAAATCTTTGCAGCTAAATGACCACTAACCCTAACCCACCGGAATGAGAGTGGAATTGCTGTCCTAAAGTAAAAGGGATTGATAGCAGCTGGACTGGACATAATGTCCCTGGAACAAAAAAGACAGCTGTCAATTTGACCTGTGCTTGTTACTGGTCATGTGTCAAAGTCACACCAAGTGATATCTTATTAACAAACTCTTTGAGCCACCCGGGTGGAGTAACTGTGTGGCTGAAAGTAACTGTGGGTTGAACTATGGTGTAGCCACAAGCACAGCAGCAGTATGCCGACTGAAAACATGCCATGTTGTTAATGAAACTTAGGAATGTTTCAGATGTAGCCACATTTTGATTTGCAATCAAAAACCATCCTTTCAGTCCCACACCACTACATGTCACAGGTTCAGGAGCTATGGATGAGACAAGTTGATAAGAGAGATGTGGATCTTGATTCTGTGATTCCTGCTGGTTTCCTTTAGTTGCCATTTTAATACTCAAGTTCAATTCAGTTCAACTTCAGCTGTAGGCTTTAAAAAAGTTTATGTAACAGAGTATGTACTAGTGCCTCTAAAAAGATTACAACATAGTGAAAAAGCAATCAGCCTGTGATTCTGCTGAGGTGTTATTGAAGCCCAGGTTGCTTTGATAGCAGCCTTCAGCTTGTCTGTATTTTTGGGATGGATGTTTCTCATTTTCCTCTTGATAATAAACCATATTTGGTTCTGTGGTGCCAATCCAGCACAGTAATATCATGGTCAGCAAACTATTTGGTACTTGTGACTCTGTGGGCAGGTGGTAAGTCCTGCTGGAAAAGGACATCTACATCTCCAAGGATGAAGTGCTCTAAAATCTCCTGGTAGACGGCTGTGTTGTCTCTGGACCTGATAAAACACAGAGGACCAACACCAGCAGATGACATCCATCCATCCATTGTCTATACACGACTTTATCCTCTGTAGGGTCGCGGGGAGACTGGAGTCTATCCCAGCTGACTTAGGTCGAAGGCAGGATTCGCCCCGGACAGATAACCAGTCTATCACAGGGCCCCACAGACAGACAGACATCCAAGCACACTCACATTCACACCTATGGACAATTTAGAATCATCAATTAACCTCAGCATGTCTTTGGACTGTGGGAGGAAGCTGGAGAACCTGGTGAGAACCCACACAGGCACAGGGAGAACATATGAACTCCACACAGAAAGATCCCAGACAGAGATTTGAACCCAGGACCTTTGAGCAGTGAGGTGACAGTATTAACGAGCGTTCCACCGTGCCCCCCTCAGCAGATAACCTGGCACCCCAAATCATTCTCTTCTCCAGATTGTAAGATCTTGACTTTCAAATGAAATGCAAAATGTACTTTCATCTGAAAAGAGGACTTTGGACCACTGAGCAACAGTCCACTTCTTTATCTCCTCAGCTCAGGTAAGATCTTCTGACATTGTCTGTGGTTCAGGAGTAGCTTGATATTAGGAATGCAACAGTTGTAGCTTCTTTCCTGAAGACGTCTTTGCTTGGTGGCTCTTGATGCTCTGACACCAGCCTCAGTCCTTATGAAGATCTCCAAAGTTCTTAAATAGACTTTTCTTGACGATCTCCTCGAGGCTGCTGTCATTCCTGTTGCTTGTGCACCTTTTCCTACCACCTTTCCCTTCCAGTCAACTCTCCATTAACATGCTTTCATACAGCTCTCTGCCAACAGCCTTTTCAGCAAGGACCTTCTTTCTGCCCTACTTGTGAAGGGTGTTGATGATCTTCCTCTGGACAACTTTCACATCAGCAGTCTTCCCATGATTGTGGTTGTGTGTAATGAACTAGACCGAGAGATAAACGGTATTTATACCGTTTGAATAGTTATTTAATCAAACTTGAAATGAAATATTTTGATGATTTAAAATACTGGATTTCTGATTTTCATGAGTTATAAACCATTTCATCAAAATTACATCTGCATCAAAATGTCTGTCTCAAAACAGCTGAGATAAATTACACATAATAAATAAAGTGCTCCTTGCTTCTTCAACTGTAGTTCATAACATTTTCAAAGAAATGTTTTATTTGAATGTTTCCAGATAAAATGTAATGAGGGGAATTTTTTCATTATGAACCATTAAAAACCTTGAGCGTGTTCTGTCTCAGTAAGTGTTCCATCCTTCTAAGAAACTACAACAATCCTGGTTGATAGTCTGGTCCTAAATAGCTCACCACATACAAACACATTACAAATAAAATACAGAACAGAATAGTTGGATGAGTTTAGTAATGGGCTGGACTCATCACCCTGCCATCATCCCTGGGACTGAATGTTTTTTCTTCCTTTATTTTGTTATGTTGTTTATTCTGTTAAGGCTTGTTGTTCCTTGTTAATAGGAACATGTGATATGAAGAATATACACATTGTTTAACTAAGTATTGCATGTTGTGATTCTGTATAACTAATATTTGTACACATGCTGCACGTGTAGACTGACAAATAACCTCAAAGCCTGCTAGGTAAGAAGTCGCACCATGTCAAATAAATCTTTAAATGACTGTGCGACTACACAATAGTAATATAATAGTTGATACAGTGTGGGGTACTCATGAAATAGACATGACAGAAAAACAACAACAAAGTTAAAAACAACTGTTTTGCTGGCATACAGATGAGATGATCTTAAAAATCCTTGATAATATCAAACTTATGGCGACATAGCAAAACAGATTTTCACTGTTCTAGACTGTATCTGAACAGAACAAACATCTATGGGTTTTCAGTAAATGAGTACAAACACTTTCATTTGGTTTGTCTAAACACTGATTTAGACAATAAAAATACAGATCAGAGAGAGCTGATGTAGCCAGCCTAAATGGATCCTAGCAAGTGGTACTGTAGCTATTTAGAATTGAATTTCTATAGCGTTTTTGTAGGAGGCTCATAAACATCTGAGCAGAGAAAGAAATCTTCATTTTAGCTCCAAACCACTGGATGTTAGTCTCTGAAGCACAACTTTCTGTTCTGGACCATTTCCACCCAGCACAGGATGGAATAATCCTGAGTACATCACTGTGACATCATCATAATTCATTATTTTTACATTTTACACTTTAACCTTCTCCAGAACCATTGACTCTTCTTTGCAGAATAGTTTTAATTCGGTCAAATTAGATGGTTTCTGATCATGAACTGCCTTTTTAAGATCTTGCCACAGCATCTGAATTAGATTTAAGTCCAGACTTTGACTTGGCCACTGCAAAACCTTAATTTTGTTCTTGAGCCACTCAGAGGTGGACTTGCTTGTGTGCTTTGGGTCATTGTCTTGCTGCATGAACCATTAGTGTTGAGCTTTAGGTCATGAACTGATGGTGGATATTCTCCAGGAGGATTTTCTGATAGAGAGCAGAATTCATGGCTCCATCAATGATGACAAGTGGTCCAGGTCCTGTGGAAGCAAAGCAGCCCCAAACCATCACACTACCACCACCATGTTTCACTGTTGGTATGATGTTCTTCTTGTGGAATACAGTATCAGCTTTATACCAGATGTAATGGGACCCATGTCTTCCAAAAAGTTCCACCTTTAACTCATCAGTCCACAGGATGTTATCCCAAAAGTCTTGGAGCTCATCTAGATTTTTATTTTATTTTAATTTTTTACAAATGCCAGATGAACCTTCATGTTCTTTTTGGTCACTAGTGGTTTGTACCTTGCAACTCTCCCATGGATCCATTTTCTCCCAGTGTCTTCCTTAGTGTGGAATCATGTAGACGGACCTTAACTGAGGCCAGTGAGGTCTGCAGATCTTTTGATGTTCTTCTGGGTTCTTTAATGACCTCCTGGATTAGATATCACCACGCTCTTGGAGAAATGTTGGTAGGCCACCCTCCTGGGAAGGTTCACCACTGTTCCATGTTTCTCCATTTGTGGATAATGTCTCTCACTGTGGTTCTCTGGAGTCCCAGAGCCTTAGCAATGTCTTTGGAACCCTCCAGACTGATAAATGTCAATGACTTTGTTTCTCATGTGTTCTTGAATCTCTTTAGAACGTGGCATCATGTGCTGCTTTTTGAGACCCTTTAGCTACTTCACAATACCAGACAGGTTCTATTTAGTGATGTTTAGGTTCAACAAGCCTGGTAGTAATCATATGTG
>OMNN01090004.1:0-18185 GCA_900302755.1 Chromis chromis
AACTGGGAGGAGAACTTGAGAGAAAGATGTATCTGCTACCTTACTTAGATAACTGCCAAAAAACCCTGGATGGATGGATGGATGGATGGATGGATGGATGGATGGATGGATGGATGGATGGATGGATGGATGGATGGATGGATGGATGGATGGATGGATGGATGGATGGATGGATGGATGGATGGATGGATGGATATAGTGCTACACTGAGATATGCTTTGAGTTATTCCTCTGACTCCACACTGAATTACAAAAAAATATATGAGAGTCATATTGGGCACATAGAAATCAATGTATACGTACTTGCCACTGTATGGTGTAGATCCTGCAGGGCCCAGTAGGAGACATGCTGGTGCAGCCAGGTAGACAAAGCTGTCAGTGCACAGAAAATCTCCCTCCTCTGGTTTCTGTGGGTTAAGGTGAGTCAGCTTGGTGTCCCGTTCCATGCTTGGCAGAGCCACGTGTGTTTTGGCACTGTATGTATCTGTATGTAGCTGAACACTGTCCGGTTTTGTATCATGGGCTAAAACGTTGGACATTGTGGTGACTTGTCTTCCAGAAGACACAGCAAGGTAAACGAAGCTGTCTGACTGGACAAATGGATCTATGTCGCCGCAATCTAGTCCTGAGCTTCTGATTGGCTTCTGATCAGGATCTAAAAGGTGTTTGATTGGTTCTTTTGAAGGAGACAGAGGAAGAGGGGAGTCTATTCCCATGAGGGTCACTTTTTTCCTGGGTGGTATTTCTTCACTTTGTGGAACATTTACAGACACAGAGCTCTTAATGACAGAGTGTTCTAGCTGGGACCTCATGACTGAAACCACTCCTATCTTGCCATCCTTCCTTCCATACTCATCTCTCCCTCTCTCCTCACCTCCACCCATCTTTCCATGGCCTCCTTCGTCTCTTTGACCATCTCCTTCAAAGTCTTCATGTGAGGAGGTGTGGAGGAGCGATGGGTAGCACCACTGTAGCTCTGAACTCTCCTCCCTACCCCATTCCTTTAACCCTACATCGTCCCCGTCTTTCTCCAGTGAAGTGCTGCTGCTGCCTAGGTCAGAGCCACTGATGGGCTGGTCACTGTCAGAACCGGCCTCCTCTTGGCTCTGATTGGATAAGGAGAGGAAGACGCCACTGGAGTCGGATTCAAGCGTTAGGTTGGAGTCTGGAGAGCTGTCCTCTTTAGTGGAGCTAGAAAAAAGACAAGTCAGTCAAATTCATCCCCACGTGTCTGACAAGCTCCTGTGACTCTCTCTACAAGTACTTACCACTGACGCCATCAAATTTGTTATAACCTACTTTGCCAGATCAAGGCCATTGATTTGTTTCTGTCACACAGCCCCAAGACATCAAGCTTGCACAGTCGTATGGGTGACAGACACATTCTTATGAATACATTATCTTTCTAATGTGGCTGAGGACACAGAATGGTTTGGTCTTCATTTGTTAGTCAGCGACAAAACTCATATTAATGGCCATTTTATTGTTATCATGATCTGATGATTACAGATTCTGGAAAGGGTACTGTGTTAGTGTTGTTTTTTCCTCTACCTAATTAGGTGCTTATGAAATTAGTTCCTTCTGACATGCGTGACGTGCTGCGTAATTTCGGACACCTGTAACCTGTAACCTTCAGCTAATGGAAGCTGTACTGCTCATATGTATGAAATGTGTCTGTGCTCCTTCCAATCAATGTTCACTCATGCTGTTCCGCCACTACTGTAAGTTCATCGTAATAACAGTGTGCAGTCAAATCTCCCACTGAATTAAGGGCTGCTCACCAAACACCCACATGTACATACAAATCGCAGAATAAACAAATTACTGTATTTGACTTGCTGCAATGGGAAATCATCTGACCTAAACTAAGAAGTAGTACTGAATTTAATAAATAACTAAATGCTGAAGCAGATTAGAGAAAAATAACAATTTATGTAAATGAATTTAGAAATCTAAACACCACTGTTCATGCCATTTTATTTGTGGGATTTAGAAATAACCTCTGGGACCAAGATTGTTTACCATCTTTCATGTCAAAGTTGCTCAGCTTTTGAGTCACTACCATTCTGGTCATTTATATCACTCCTGGCTTATTTACATGTAGAATTCAAACATGATCAATTTTAAACTGCAAGAAATCTTAACACCACGCTGTACAGTGCAAAGCCGCAACTCAAAATTGGATGCTGATCAATTTCATTGCTTTGTGAGTATATATCAAAACATATCAAAAGAAAAGAAAATGAGAAATGAAAAGAAAAATTTACATTCCAAAATTATTTTGTTTGTTTTTTATATTTTGTTGAATAAATCAGCTTTAAAATTGAGTTGTTACATAAGAAATGATCTGTGTCAGTGTGGTGACTCAGGTACCCAGAGAATGGATTTAAAATAGATATCCAAATAAAAGCCATGCATTCCTTAAATTGGTCCCTAAAGCCAGTAAATGTCAATGTATAGTATAAAAATCATGGCCCTGAATTGAACTCAGGATCCAGTGGTATTTTGTGCATGTGGAGAATATGACAGTAAACATGTTCATGGAGTTACCTTGTGCCAACAGTAGTAGTCCCAGCAGACTTGGCTGACCAATCAGCAGGAGGTCTGTCTGTGTCTGTAGCTGGAGAGGCCATAGCACTGAGCTCCAAACTGACCTGGGATCTACTGCCCACTCCTGGAAAGTAGAGCACATATTCCACATTATTTAACAGGAGATATAATCAATGCATTACAGCATCCATTCATTCCCCTTCGTGCCTTTGGATATGCGTTCACAGGTTTCACCAGTGGGTCAATGTTTGACACTGTGTAGTAGCTGTTGTTCAATTTCCAGTTAAGATATTTCTGTAGCATTAGAAAAATGTCTCACACAGGTTTGTGAGTGGGTAAATATGGGTATAGATGTGATAGTACAAACAAGCAACTCTCACTACTGTTCAGAGACATGATAATCAAGCTCACAAGCTCTTCTCTTTAAGCCTTGATATTACCTGAATAGACCACTCACTCTGTCACTGCATTTTAAAATCTGTACCTCCTACAACCACCTGGCTCTCTCTCTACCTTCCTCCTAGGGGGAATGTATCATCATCCCTGCTGTGGTGAGCAAATAGCTGTACATATTGTACATTCACATACGCTGATATACATTCTACATGAGTTGGCTGATTGAACTGTGTTAGACTTACTGATGTTTGGTACCATTTCTATACCACAATACACAAATTCAAGTAATTCTAACTACTGTCTATATCTTTCTCAGATGTTAAAGAGTTAAACAGGGATCTGTCTGTCAAATAGATCTCATTTCAGTATCAGAGCCATAAACATATATTAATTTATTACCCATTTTATCACTGATTTCAAATAGGAGCCCATTTCTTACTAGTATCTTACATTTCCTGTATTTTAATGCAAATAGTGTCTATAACTGTGTTATTTGCCAAATTATTGCATTGTTTTTTGAAGTTTACTATTTATATTTGCATTCTAAGTTACAAAAATTATTCGTCACACATGTTTTTTGGTCATCAAAGTAAAAAATCGAACTTTTTCCTACTCACATTTTGTATGTTTTTTGCAATTTTAGGTCCAGTGTGGTCATACAATATATCAAAATGAATAAATAACTGTACAATCATATAAGTGAGGTTGTGCTGAAAAGAAAGACACCAAGCAAGTCAAGGTGAACAGTTGCTAAGGTGAAATATAAAGGTAAAATCAAAAGTAGTCAAAAAACGGCCAATTTACCCTTAGACCCCAGAAGGTTAAGGCTGATGCTCTATGAACTAACTGACAAAGCCATGGTGTTATTGAAATGTATTTTAATATAACGTCTTATTTCATATGATGTTATTTAGTTACATAAGGCATAGTTATTGTGTTATTCATTTTCTCTTTATGAACTCATGATAGAATAACATGCATAGTGTTACTGAGCTGTGTGTTACTGAGCTGTGTGTTACTGAGCTGTGTGTCCAGACAGACAGGAACGCTGATATATATAATATGGATTATATTTAGTAAGTCTGGGTTTCTGAGGGAACCAAGAGAGATGAGACAAAACAAAAACTGGGCTGCTTTGATACTGAGAAACAGCATCCTGAGTTTTGACAGTTTCGCCTCGGGAGTAACTTGTTATTAGTAATTTAGATTTTAAAGTTGTACAAAATACTAATTGAATGCTATATTTATGAAGTTTTAAGGGTTCAGGCCCCAGTGATCCTGTCACAGGTTCTCCCTTACTTATTTTTTTTCTTATTCAAGTCATTGAATCATTTTTTTCTTATTTAATCTTGCAGGATTTCACTGATATTAGTACAATGTTTATGTCTGGAAATGAATTAATACATCAGTTCAAAACAATGAACAGTTGCCCTTTGCTAACAGTTATTCACCAACACCACCTATTTTGGTCCATTTAGAAAAAAAATACCATCTACAATCCCAGACAAACTCTCAGAAAAACAATAAAGAGCTGAAATTGCTGAAATCACAAACTTGCTCAGTGTATACAAGACAACAATGCTGCTGTTAATGTAATGAACATGCACAATGAATGTAAAAATGTGACTGAATTCAGAAAGAAACAGGTGCTCGTTGTTCCTGATTAAACACACATTATTACACTAATATTACATGTAATTATTACAGAAGGTCAAACTTTCCAGTTTTTGTTGACTTTTTCTCTAATTTTTGTTGATGTAGCTTGACTTCTTAATTGTCAGTATGCTATTTTATTTTGAAACAGAAAGAAGTGATTGTGATGATGATGGGTGTTTGTTAACTTTGGTATTTCTTTATAACACTTGGTAATATCCATCCATCCATCCATCTATTATCTATACACCACTTAATCCTCTGTAGGGTCGCGGGGGGGCTGGAGCCTATCCCAGCCGACTTAGGCCGAAGGCAGGGGACACCCTGGAAAGGTCACCAGTCTGTCACAGGGCCACACATAGAGACAGACAACCAAGCACCACTTTCATTGACAATTTAGAATCATCAATTAACCTCAGCATGTTTTTGGACTGTGGGAGGAAGCTGGAGAACCTGGTGAGAACCCACGCTGCACAGGGAGAACATGCAAACTCCACACAGAAAGATCCCAGGCGTCCTAACCGGGACGCGAACCGGGGATCTTCTAGCTGTGAGGCGACGGTGCTAACCACTGAGCCACCGTGCAGCCCGCACTTGGTAATAAGTGTGCATAAATTTATGGGTAATGCTAGATTACCAGCCAAACAAATCAAGTGCCCCAGACCTCCAGGGACCCCTGAAGCCCTACACTGACTTTACAATTAGCTTTTAGTAATTTGGTTAATTGCTAATTTGCTACAAAGTCTAATAATCTGCACCACTGAAGTGTAGCATCAGTGAAGGTAGGTCCTACCTGGTTACCTGATCTTATACTCTGTGTCAAAATCTAATTTCAAGAACTTTATCATTAGTATGTAGGTCCGTACAGCTAAATTACCTTGATTAAAATTGGAAAAAAAGACAATGACATTAAAATCTGTTAATAGTTTCTGGGGAAATAATCAGTGCTGCCTTGCTTGCCTTTTCTCAAGCCCTCCCTGCATGGTAAAAGCCCACAGCTGTCTAACTTCATGCTCCCAGTGCTTAGGCAAGCCTCTGTTATAAAGTTTGATGTCTCCAAGCCAAGGCCAAGAGATGACACCACTGTAATATAATCAGGGGCTTTTTTCAAACATGACAAATCTCTTCCACAACAGTCGTGTTAATGGCAAGTAAACAAGCCTAACAAGCAAAAATCAATGGAGTTTCCTTTTAACATAGTGAGTTGTTAATATATTATTAACAGTCAACAAATGTAGCATACTATTATTACAGACACATGAATGAAAAATATGGCAAGAATAAAACAAATACACAGAAAATCCAACTAATATCTACCTGTGAGGACAGCAGCTTTGTCCCTCTGCGGCCCAGGGTGTGTTTGGTACATGTCAGCTCGGTCCCTCTGTGGCTCTAGCAGTGTTTGGTATAGATCCTGGGTGTCCCTGTGGGGCTGAGACAAGTCTAAGTGCTCCAGGTCCGAGTCCAGCTCCCTGGCTCTCCTTTCTAACTCAGTCAGGCTGAGCTCCGAGGCTGCCGAGGAGGGGGGATGGGACCCTCCGAACCCAACTGGGGGCCTGAGGAGAGGCCAACGCTGCAGGGAGCCCGAGAAGGAATCGGTATCATCTCCTCCCTCTGCTCCTCCTTTCTCCCAGCCATCATCCCACAGTGTGTTGACCATCTCTAGGACATCATCCCAGCTCTCCGTCCCCTCTTCCTCCCCAAGTGTTCCTGCTTCTCCTCCCTCCACCTCTCCTTCTTCTGTCTGTAATTTTGCCACCACCTCCTCAAATGCTTGTCCATGCTGGCTTTGTATCTGAACCGTCACCTTCATACGTCTATCTTCCACTTTTTCAGTTATTATCTCTATAATACTCTCTTTTTTCACTTCCATTTCTTTGTTTGCATTTTCTTGGACTTTCTCTTCAATCTTTCTTTCGACCTTTTCCCGCTGAGTTTCTTCCACCAGCCCTGCACCAACAGCGGTCTTCTCTTTCTCTTGAATCACTTTCTCCTCCTTTTTGTCTTTCTCTTCTCTCCTCTCATTCTCACTCTTCCCTTCCTTCTTCTTCTTCTTCTCCTCCTTCTCACTCTTCTCCTTACTCTGTTCTCCTTGTTTTTCCTTGCTTCTGGATCTCCTGGGTTCTTCTTGCTCTCTGCAGACCCTCCAATGCTCCAAGTTCTGCTCCTTCAAGGAAGCCCTGCCCACCAAACTGGTTCCCTGTACTGGTTCTGCATGAGAGGGTTCTTTAAGCGAACATCGTCCCACAATGCTTGTAGCGTTCAATATAGTTGATAATGGGTTCTCTGAGAAGTGGCCTAAACGGTGGAGGTGGCCATGTGGACGCCTCTTTTCCAACGCTGAAAGGACAGAAGGAAGAGGGGGAAGAATAGGCAGATTATGAAGTGCCCCTCCCTGACGAACAGTCCTCTTTCTAATGATGATTCGCCGAGGCCAGGTGGACTCAATGCCTTCACTTGGGACTGTTGATTCAAGGTCTACAAGCCCTCTGGTCTGTCGAGGGCTGGCTACACCTGGGCGAAGCCCTGTGGCTGTGCCAGGTCGAGTCCTGGAGCTGGATTTTGATGATTTGGATTTGTGAGATCTTGAACTTTTCTCTATATGGCTAAATTCAATTTTGTCAATGTCCAAATGCTTTTTCTCAGATTGATCTGCAGGGGCAACATCAGTTTTATCTCCAGCCACAACACTTTGAGCTTTATCTGTAGTTTTAGTGCTGTTCTTGGCTTCACTGACAACCCCAGTCTCACTGTTACTCTTATTCCCCGTCTCACTACCAACCCCAGCTTCTAGTGCTGCCTCAGGCTTAGATGTGGGAACAATCTGAACATCTGTCTCAACTTTAGCTTCTTCTCTGGATTCTGCTGCTAAACCAACCTCATTCGTAACTTTAGCTACAACTTCAGCTTCTGTTCCAATCCTGTTCTCTTCCTGTCTTGGAATAGCCTTAACTTCATCCCCTGTGTCAAGCTCTGGCTTCATCACTGGACAAGATCTAGCCTCAATTTCAACTTTATCTTCAGGCTCAACTTTATTCTCAGGCTCACTCACATTTGAGGGCATAACTTCAGCAATAGGTTCTGGCTTAGTCACACCCCTTGCAGTTTTTTCCCCACTCTTTGTGCTTCCCCGGTGTCCATCTTTGTTCATAGCTGGAGCCATATTTTGTATCTCCACACCTGATTGCACTTTTCCTTCTAAATCTCGACCCCCTGGTCTTGTTTTCACCTGGGAGCCCATTCTTGGTTCAGGCACATTTTTAATGCTAGCCCTGGATCCATTGTCATATTTGTTCCAACTTTCAACTCTATGGTGTTCTTGTATTCCAGCCCTGATTTCGGCCTCTGACATGTTTCCAACCCCAACTTCACTTACTAACCTTGGCCCACACCCATGTTTACTGTCAACTAACACCAAACCTACGCCCCCATTATCATACTTTGAGACCATCCCTCCACCAACACTGTCAGGGCAAACCTTTGACCCAGGTCTATTCCTACCCACTGCCCCGGTGCCCATTCTGGGGGCAGCACTGGGGGAGGGTGAAGGTGAGGGCTGGGGGAGTAACAGGGGTGTTGTGTCTAGACCTTGATCTGACTCTAAAAACACAGAGTCTCGGTCAGAACGCAGGGGAACTGGCCGGCCATACCCGAAGGTTCCAAAAGATGTCTCCCTCCTCTCCCTTTCTCTTGCTCTCTCCCTCTCCAGTCTTCCTCTCTCCCTCTCTCTTTCCCACTCTCGCTGGGCCCACCCTCGCTCCATCTCCCTTTCTCTCTCCCTCTCCCACTCCCTTTCTCGCTCACTGCGGCCCCATCCTCCTCCTCGATCCCTCAAGTCCTGCTCCAGGTCATGAGCAGACAGTTGGACCAGTGGGGAACGGTAGGGGGATCGCCTAAGCTCATGGGGTGGCGACAGCCTAAGGCTCTGGGTTTGGGAGTAATGCCTTGGCTGGATAACATGGGGAGGGGAGCAGCGCAAACTCTGACTTTGACTGGGGCGAGGTTTGGCAGGGGAGAAGAAGACCGGAGTATGGTAACCTGAAGAGAGAGGTGAGCCAGAGAAAGGTGAAATAAGGGGAGAGGTAAGGGAGGAGGACTGGCCTCCAGGAGGAGGGTAGTGCCCTGGGTTTAGATATCCTCCCCCTCCTCTCTCCATCATCTCAGCTGTAGTAAGCTCTAGACACTCCAGGTGTTTTGGAGGAGTCAAGACTTTCCAGGATTGTCGACCATCTCTGCTCTTTGTGCTGTCTCCATGGTGATGGTGGTGGTGATGGTGGTGTTTCTTTGATGAGGAGGAGGACACTCCTGGAGCTGAGAAAGAAGAAACAGAGGGAGAAACTGATCGAGGGAAACGTCCTGGCGAATGGCAGCCACCACCATCTGCATCCTGACCACCAAGCTTCAGTGAATCATAGATGGCTCTTTCATCCAGTCGCCGCACAAAGGAGGGGTTTGGTGTTAAAGAGCGGGGAGGATCAAACATGTCAGCAGGGGACCTGCTGACTCTGAGAGAGCCACTTGCAGAATAGCAAAAACTCCCCTCTCCTCCCCCGTCTCGCCGTATAGACCCTCCAGGGTGGTGGTGGTGATGGCTGTCAATCTGTTGGTTGATGCACATGGTATCATAAATGGATCGCTGGGGTATGTAGCCATCTCCATATCCCCCTTCCACTCCCCCATCTCGCCTTCCCACTCCCCCATCCCCAGCTCCATGTTTCTCCAGGCAGCAAGAGCTCTTCCTGAAACACCCTGGACGGCTAAGAGGCTTGCCCATAATTGGTCGGATGGCTGACGGTGGGAGGGGTTGGTGGGAGACACGTGTGAAGTTTGAAGAGTGAATCGTGAAGTCCTTAGTTTTACTAAATCTAGAAAAAAATGCTTGCAAAATGACTTTCAGAATGTGAATAATGCATGGCAACTGGTTTTGAAAGGGCCATAGCAAAATAAAAGCAGTGGGGAAATGTCATATTCAACATTGTTTGTCCTTCTTTCTGAGCATATTCCTTTCTATTTTAATGAGAAGTCAGGAGACTCTTGTGATCAAAGTATGCCACTCCTGCATAAAGATCCTTTTGTCAAATGTTCCATGACGTAAAAACAGTCTAAACAACATAATGTCCAAATAAAATTTGGAAATGGAATCCTACTCTGAGAAATATTCCAGCCAGATTTTGAAAAAACACATGAAAAGATGAGACAAAATATGTCCAGTTTTTATGTCCACAAGGTTACTGTTTTTAGTGCATCCTCGCTCCCATCCTCTTCCCGTCGTGATTGCATTTGTATTTATTCTGGTTGTTTATTGTTCTGGCTGTCTGTTCAGAGCCAATTAAATCTTTATCCAGCAGAGCGTTAGTCCGTCAGACACAGAGCGACAGAAAGAGCGAGTACAGTGGATGGAGGATTGAATCCAGTCAAAGCTTCGTCTCTCATTCTGGCTGTGTTTGTTGATTGCTGTCCGCTTTCTGTGGAAAACAAGGCAAACAGCAAAAATGATTTGAACCAAAGATAGCTTGAAAAAAAGTCTCTCCATATATATCAAAGTCATTGTATATTAGCATATTCAGATTTTCAGTTTTTAATAGATATTCTTCTATGTCTAATTACAGGGACATTCCACTGAGTTTACTTGTCACTAAAAGTGCTACTCAACCTGTAAAAACCCTTGCATGAAGTCCTGCATGACTCTGGAGCTTTCTGAATGTCACCCTCATGTTGTAATCAGATCTCAGCTTGGGCATTAGACTTGACATTTTTCCAAACCAGGCATTTACTAGGCATTGAGGGTCTAAAGGAAATACAGTTAAGTTACATCATGGGAATTTTAGCATTAACTGTTTTATGGAGATTAGTTCATACTAGGAAGTAAAAATTCCAATATCCTTTGAGGCTTTAATAATTTGTATTCTGTCTTTTATGAGTCTCCGAACTTAATCAAATTTCTATATGAAATTAGCAGTGTGTCGCTAAAATTTGGATCCAACAGAGCCCACTTTTCACCAACAAGTGAGAGGAGCAGTGGGCACTCTAAAAGGTAGCCATCCATGTCCTCCAGCCTGTTGATTAGAATATTAAAATGACTTATGTTAAATTGGGTTAGCAACACTGAGAGGTGACGTTCTGTGCTTTAATGAGACGAGAACCACATGGAACTTTTAAAAGTCTTCTTTTCATAGATTTCTCAAAACGTACTCACTTTTGTAATTTGGTAGCCAAGACAGCACTAAAAACACCGCCAGCACAATTGTTCTGTGGTTGGCTAATCCTACAGGTTAATTTCATAAAAGTTACATCCTGAAAATACAACACAGCAGAACAACACAACAAAACATACTCTTGGTTTTACTTTTCGTGGACATGTGTGTATATTTGAAAGAATGGGATAAACACTGACCTAAATCTGAAGCCCTAGTTTGATTATTTTTTAGTACATTTGTTGTATATTAAGACATATACCAACAGTCTCGCAAATCTAAAGGAGAAAAAAATTGATCACAACTAAAGGTAAAAGCCTCACATGATTTGTTTTTCCCCCAAGGATGGGCTAAACTCTAAGCCCAATACTGCAAACCCAGTTGGGTAATCTATTTGCTCAGTTTCATAGACATTATCTTCTTTAATATGACAAAAAACAAGCCAACAATTTTCACAGCCAACTGTTCTCAAAAACAAGACATCAGGAGGTAAAATCTCAACTCATCCTGTATTTTTTTCTCTCTCAGTGATGGCTGAACACCAAGCTAAATATGGACACTCTAGGAATCCCTTAAGGAAGTGATATCTTAGAAGGACACATATCATATCTTCAGTTCTCACAACCTCAAGGGTGAAATGCTTTGCATGGCCAATGAAAAAAAGAAAAGAAAATATAAACTGTGCTTCAGGTATAACTTTATATTTCCCTCCCAATAACGTGCTAAACGCTAAGATGGAGCCCTGCTTGGGCAAATTCCTTCGAACAATTTCAAATACGTCATAGCTTGGAACATATAACATGCCAACAGCACTGAACAAAGATAACAAAAGATGAAACCTCAAACAACTCAGCAAGCATTTTGAAGTTGGAGAGATGGTAATGCGACAGCCTGCACAAATCAGCCTTAAAGCCCCCCCCATGCAAATTTGGTGCCAAAAATAAAGTCAAGATGACGTCAATATTCCTTTAAAGCTGTTACCTCCATTAATATGACCAATCAAACACAGATTTTTGCCTCATTTGCCATGGTTGCAACATAGTGAAATTTCAGTTTGATGTTGATATTCCTTCTTTGAAATGTACCAGTTTGGTACAACAGCGAGCCAGAACTGAACTCCAGCATGGTGGGGAGATAATAACGGTACTTAATATGACGATTAGCTGTGGTGACTTACAGGACGCCACCAAAAGGCGTTTAAAATTTTTTGACAACTGAAGCATGGCATCCACCACACATACTGGCAACCTCAGCACAGCACTGACCAATTTCACCACCAACACTTGAACCACTTCAGCGGAAAAAAAAGTCAAAGAATAATTGACTGACTTGAAAACTACATTTAGGGTACTACTTTCTCTCACATAATGGCAAAAACAGACTGACATTCACATTTTGGAGAAGAAAAAAAACATCTTTAAAAGCTTTTTACAGGTGTCATGAATATCCATCTCTATTGTACTGTCAGCTGTCTAATCTACATGTATTAGTGATGTCTTCATCAGAAGCCAGTCAATCACCTTCAAAGGAGCCTACACATAGTTGAGAATCATTCCTAGTCCCTCTGTCTCTTTCTCTATCTTTTCAGCGTGCCTTCGTTCTTGAGCATCCTCTCTTTCTCTCTCCTCTCTCGCTCTCTTTCATCGCTGCTGCTGCTGCCACCTGCTCTATTTTCCCCCGATCAATAGAAAAGCCAGAACCTTATCAACATGGTCACAGTCAGTAAAAGGCATCAGTCAATCCAGTCCGTCGATCTCAGTCCCATCCTGGTAATGTGTTGTCATTCTGCTTCAAATCAGCATCCTCATTTGTTTTTTTCTTACTGGCATCTCTGCCCCTGTCGTCTCTCTCTCTCACTCTCTCTTTCTTTATCTCTGCCGTTTTTCTCTTTTTCTGTCGCTTGTCTCCCTCTCCCTGCCTCTCCCCCCCCTCTCTCCCTCTCTCTCTCTCTCTGCCGTGAATCATGCCTTCTGTCAGTGGAAGGTTTTTTTGACAAGCGCTCTCTCTGCCAACCAACACACCAACGCAAACCCTCCTCCTCCTCCTCCTCCTCCTCCTCTCCCTTTCACTCTCTCTCCCTTCTAGCTTTCCTTCTCCTCAATTCAGCCTCCCTCCACCTCGCGCTCTCTCTCTCTCTCTCTCCTTCTCTTCCTCTGTCTCTCTCTCTCTCTTTCTTTCTCCCTCCCATTTGCACTCCACACAGCTTCAGGGCTTTAAGAGCTTTGGAGCTGCAAAGAGACCAACTTCTCCTCTCCATCTGCCTCTCTTTTCCCTCCATCTCTTCTATCTTTCTCATCCCTCATTCATCACTACTCTTTATGGCTATCTTTCTCTCTCTCTCTCTCACTTCTCTCTTCTAGATTTAGTTTGACCTGAGTGGGTTACCCTTGGGAAATCATCACCACCACACGTGTTAGAAATGAGGTAACGAAGGAGAAAAGGAAAGAAGGACAGATCTATCTATCTATCTATCTATCTATCTATCTATCTATCTATCTATCTATCTATCTATCTATCTATCTATCTATCTATCTATCTATCTATCTATCTCTGCTTCGGTCTCCCACACACTCTTTTCTTCTGTGGTTCACTCCATCCCTCTTGTAGCCCTCTCAGTTTGCCCTCTACCTCCCACTCTTCACCTCAGCGTTAATGCAACACGCATCACTGTGGAGGCGGCAGGGAGAGTGAGAGAGAGAGAGAGAAAGAAAGAGCAACAATGGATACTCGTACTGTACAGTGCAATTTAAAAGGCGTCATCATCACCAATATCATTTGACCATATACAGCTGTGTGGGGGGAAAAAAGTGGTCTATTTTTTATCATTAGTAGATGCTAAAGTGATAATCATAAAGTACGCTATTTGTTCCGTTCTATCTGTATGATATAACAGCTTTTTTTTCACATTCGCGGTTCCAAACAAAGACACTGTGCACAGGCTGTGATGTCTATTCAGTTTCATTCGGTGCTGAATGAACAGAAAAGGAAGGACAGAGTAGTTAGCTTGCACAGCAGCGGCAGAAGCAGCCATGTTTGGGGGGGAAAAAAGCAAGTGCCACCTACAGAAACACAAACTTCATCCAAATCTACGGAAGATGTCACAGTGCTGCCCACATGGTTTGATTGACAAGTGATCTCATGAGACACTGCAGTAACACTTGGAAACAGGGGAACCCAGCCAAGGCTCCACAATCCTTCAAACTGCTTCAGTTTAATAATATTTATCTTCATAGTCAGATCTGAATTTGCATCGGAACCAGAGCCCATGTCATACTGGATTGGTGAGGCAGATGTCAATATCAATATTTTAGAGCTTTTAAAATCATATTATTGTCTGAGTCACATTATTTGACATGAATATATGACACATTTTCATGATAATCTTCCTTAAAGGTGGAGTATGAGATTCTGGAGAAAGACTGGCATGGCGTGTTTAGCCAGTTAGCATATTTACATATTTAGCTTATCTGGCCCCCCTCCATCTCCCCGCCATCTGCCTTGACCCTGTCCTATGAATGAGCATGAATATGCACAGGACACACTGGAACAGTGTTGTGTCGATTGGTTCGGCCCAATTTAATTGTTTCCTATGTACAGAACCATGTATGTGTGATTTTTTTCTACCATGGAATGAACAGCTAACACTCAGTGAGAAGATGTTCACTGAATTGTTCAGAAAGCGTATTGGATTAGAATTGCTGATTCTACAATTAAATAAATATCCAGCGTTATATATTTTGGGTCTGTTACCAGACAATATCAGAGGGCCATTTTACATTGGAGGAACTTGCAGATCATGTTATGGTGGCCTGAACCTTTGTGCACATTCTCATCCAGAACTGTCCCTGTGGAACCTCTTTAAGGGTCATTTTTGGGGGAGAAGAAAAGTCCCTGCTCCACGGTAGGTACAGTACTTCTGAGCAGCCCTGAAAAACTGTTGTGTGGGTCTCTGTACGGATTGGTTAAACCTGGAGAGAACAAATGGTGACTGGTTAAACTTAGAGAGGATAATAGCCACCATTTTTCTGCCCCCTCAATGTCGCCGTCGAATTGCAGTCTTCATCTCTATCATCACCATAAACAATTTAAAATTCACCGTATAGGTGTGAGTAACAAACCTCCATTCTTGTATTTCCTACATGCTCATAAAGCTGGACTTACTGTACATCCAGGAACTACAACTTGTTGCTATTTTGCCACTCAGTTAACGTAGCAGTTAAAGCTGTTGGATCCTTCACCACCAGGGAAGTATAAAGCTTGAAAGGGCTGATTGCTGAACGAATGAAACATGTTATGAGTCTGTTTACATACAACTACAGGACACAGAATAACCTTAAAAGGTGGAAAATCTTTATCCCTGATTACAAAAATGTCTACATTTGAACAAGTTACATACAGAGTAACGCAAAGAGAAGATATTTTTAAACAGGTTTGGGGCTTTTTCAAGCCTCAACAGAGGGAACATCAGGGAAAAAAAATCCTGGCACCTGGTATAATGACTTGGTACAGATGTAACAGGTATACTGAAGGCACTTTTTTCCTTCTGTTTTGTTAATTTTTGTCTTCACTTGAATACTTTCTTTTGGTCGACGGTTGTGTCTCTGTTAAAGTTGTATTTCAGATCTGAGTGCAGCCTGAGCTAATTAAAGGAGAGAACACTCTCTGTGTTTGTGGATGTGGGTCTGTTATACTCCCCTTTGCTTTGGTTGATAGGATGCTGTCTATTTGTATTCTTAAAAGGGGGACAGTGAACATGTTTTTTAATGTTGTGAGATATTGTATGATAAAGTCTCTTCTATCCAAAATGTCAATTAAAGAGAGTCTCTGCCTCTACCTTTAAATATATATAAATATCCATTGGTCCGTGCCCTCTGGTGGACAGACTGTAATGGAGACACTGTATGTAAAGAGCCTCAAATCCTCCTGACCTTGGAAACAGCACTGATTGTACTGCTGAAATTCTACATTTCCTTGACAACAGGACAAACTCCACCTGCTGAGTGACCTGACCTGCTAAATTGTTGTACAGCTACACAAGGAGTTTATTTCAATCAGGCCACGGCTGCAATAATTGCCAAACATGTGCAAAGAAACAGAATCCTCCAAATATATAATGTTCCAAATGTGGTGCAGACTGGAACACATTAGTAGGACCAGTGGTGTGACGGGGTTCTTTGTCCTTCGTAGTAATGATGGCGTAGTCGAGGAATATATGGTGTTAAGTGATTTATTATATACAAAAACGGCATCCCAAAGTGCAAAAGATTAGTACTCGAAAAAAAAACAATATTTACAACAACAGCAAAAAATAAATAAAAATGCTTCAGCAAAAACTGAATTGGGTGTTGAATTTGGTTTCAAGCCTTTTAGCGCCGCATTATGTAATAACGCCGCATTTTGTAATAATCTGCCGCATTTTGCAATAAAATTCTTTAACGCAATATGGAATACACTTTGCCGCATTTTGTAATAAGTTGTTACATAATGCACCAAATTATTACATTTTCTTCATTAACAACAAGTGCAACACCTGCATGTTGTAATAACTGATGCAATATGTAACAACGTATTACAAAATGCAGCAAAGTTTATTACATATTGTGTTCAAGAATTTTATTACAAAATGCGGCAGATTATTACATAATGAGGTGAAATTTTATTACATTCTTACATAATGCGGCGTTATTACATAATGTGGCGTTATTACATAATGCGGTGTTATTACATAATGCGGCGTTATTACATAATGTGGCGCTACACGCCTAGTTTAGAGTTCAGGAGTTAAATAATGGCATCATGTTTGATTTGCATGAGTATCCACTAAAAAACTATCTTCTGCTCAATTTCAGATACAAACAATCCAACAGGACTAAAACATATTCACCCACAAGGGATTTGGAAATTTACAAACAAGTTGTATTTTTACTGATCAGCTGAAACAAAGCACTGTGCCGAATCAATTGTTCCAGCAAGGTACATCAGATTCATTCAGTGTTGAGTCAATGAATAGAGTTATGTGACTGCAAGCAGGACTGCTGAGCCTGTATGTGGTTATGTAAGTGTTTCAGTGTACAGTAAGGCAGCCCAGTCAGTGTGTGTTAGAAGCAGTTAAAGGAAATAAATACAAATGCAGGGAAATATCCTAAAACTTGCTCATGTTTTGTGAAACTACAAGATTTCAATGGCAAGCTGTACCATCCAGCTCAGTCTTGTTAAAATTGGGCCAGTCGTTTCCATGATGTTTCTGGTGATTGACAGAGACAAAGACTGACTCACACTCCCTTTTATTATGCTGGCTTGCTATGCGAGCTCAAGTGGTGTTGACTCTGTGAATGCGTGTGTGTCTGTTGGAGAGAAAGACTGAGACAGGAGACAGAAAGCGGCAAGCAGAGAGAGGAAGAAAGATCTCAGTCAACACAGGAAAAAAAAAACATGTCGGGGAAAAAAAATGAAGAGCGGCTTTGCCTGAAAATCTGTGTCCACACTGGACAGCTGAGCATGTTGTGTTTGATAAAACCAGCAGCTGTGAGAGCATGAGTCCAGAAAGTAACAAAGTTTAAACTTATGTTGATGTTTCAGTTCTGTTTCCTGAGGTCTTATTGCTAATGAGGGTGAAGGTCTGAGCCATGAGCATCGGATTGTAATTCAAGGATACAAACAGTGGACATGAAGTTTCTGCTGGCTTTTAAATTCTCGTCTTTTTTTTTTCTTTCGTGTTTGCTTTGATTTAAGACAAAGGAACTCTTCTGCATCTATTTTGTGAAGCAGGGGTTTAGGAGATGGACATGCATTTCTAAAAGTTTCAAACAGTTTCCTGCACACTGTCTAACTTTAAAAAACACATTTATGCGTGAAGTTTCGGTGCTAGAACTTCATCAGGCAAATGGTTTGGTACAAAAAGAAACCACCTTAAATAGGAAGTGGCTGTAACTCCAACAATCAATCATCAATTACAAAGCATGGGCAGTGGGGGCCTAGTGGTTTGTGAAGCGAACTTGTAACTAGTGGGTCGCCAGTTCTAGCCACCAGACTGGCAAGAGGTTGAGGTGGGGAAGTGAGAGCGACCGCTTGTCCCAGTCACCATCACTGTGGGCCCTTGAACAAGGCCCTTAACCCCTGACTGCTCCCCGGGTGCTGCACCGTGGCAGCCCACTGCTCCTAGTATGTATAGTTAAGGTTAACTATGAATAGGATAGGTCAATGCAGAGAAGGAAGGAACCCAAGGGGATCAATAAAGGTTAGATTATTATTATTAGTAGTAGTAGTAGTAGTAGTAGTAGTAGTAGTAGTATCACCACCGAATTACAACTTTCAATAACATACAGAAAACAACAGTCATAAATATATCCCAAAACTTGTTGTCATAGCATGGGTAAAATCCTACAATATAAC
>OMNN01090006.1:5645-17879 GCA_900302755.1 Chromis chromis
AGGTTTCTTCTTTTCTATTGTTTTCTATTATTTTATTCAGTTGTCAGTTAAGCAGGACAGACTTCTGTCAAAGAAAGAGTTATTTTATTTTGTTAAGTTAAGCATGACAGATTTATGTTACAGAGATTTGTTATTTTGCACTGAAAAAAAATTGTTGAATAATACAGTCGTCCCTCGCAATATCGCGGTTCACTTTTCACGGTCTCTCTGTATCGCAGATTTTTAAATTGTCTATACCAACCAGAGCACTGTGTTCTTTATCCTGGGCACTCCGTCTCCTGTATAGCATGCTGATCGCTGCGCATAGTGTTGCTCACACTCAGCAAGTGTGGGGAGGGTTTATAAAGCCTAAAAATATATATAAATAATAAAATAAATACAAGGTCATACTTCGCAGATTCTGCCTATGACAGCGAGATGAGGGACTACTGTAATTTGTTTTCCATGTATTTGTATCACTCAAAAACATGCATCTAACTCAACAGGTTCGAGTCAAAAAGGTTAAAAATCGCTTCACACACAAAAAGGGCAAAAAAATTTCACCATGCCGGGAGGGGTGAAGGCAATCGGGTCGGCCGGCCCTGCCGACGAGGTGTCCCTTGTTTATTTTTCAGGGAGTTGGCAACCCTAAATCACACTGACGTCACTGAATAGAAATTACTGACATGCTGGCCTAGCCCATTGAAGACATAAAAATCATCATGTCAATATTGTCTGTTTGTGGTTCTCAACACTTAAAACATACATATTTGGGACATATTCAGGTGCCCCTTTTCAGCTGGAAATGTAATCCATATTGGAAGGCATTATCAGCAGTGGTAGGACCTGCAGCTTAATTTACTGCTGAATGCTATGGAATATAGGGCAGCTGAAAAAACATACAGTCAAAATAAAGATGTCATGTGGGGTTCTGAAGCACTGTTATCAAAATTAGTTATTTTAGGACCTTTTTAAGAGTAAACAATTCATCAATTTATTCCTAACAGAATCTGCAGATTTGGTTGGCACGATTCAAACTGTCACTTCCACTTTTTTAAACAGTCCATCACTTTTTAAAAGCATAATTTAGGAAAATATGTTCCAAAAATTGCCAGGTTTATTTGCAAAATAAGAAAATATACATTGCAATGTAAATAACAAATGTGGAATGTCCACAGAGTAGTCGTCCTAAGAGCTCAGCTGGACCATCATGTCTCCTTAGTGGCTTTCAGAAATGAACAAAGACTTTGATAAAAGACAAATATTAATATTTATTTGACTGTCTTATAGTGAAAGAAACCAGTGCTGTATACAGTTTGGGCTTAAAGAGCTGAAAGGCTAACAATGTTCTCACATATTGATATTTAAACCTTACGTTTAAATGAGTCATAATTGATTGAACTTACTCAAAGAAAGTATGTAGCATTCAAACAACAATATTTTAGAGCTGTGATATTGCATACTGTAATCACTGACAACAATGGCACTGGTTTGACATGTGATGCATATGGATGAGAGTTCAGCCATGTAGTGGTTTCACTAATACGATGATGTTTATGGTATGTTGATGTAGCAGCAGTGTGAGAGCTCTTACTGTGTTCTCCCTCTCTGCTGGGCGTCACAATCCCTTCAGCGTGGGATGAGGCTCTGTGTGGGAAGTCCTAAAGCCAAGCCCATGGAAATAATAACCCACCATAACCTTTGCTTAGGCGTCAGCTGAGACGCCTTTTCCAGTGACGCTGTTTCTCACCTGAGCTGGGAAGATGAGAATCAAAGGTGAAGGCCATATCCACAGGAAAAAAAAGAAAAGGAAGTAGGCTTGGCTGGCCTTCAGACTTTAGTGGCCACCAAAACACTCCAGAAACCATTAAATCATACAAACTGTTCATAGCAGACACTAACAACAGAGAATGGAAAATGCATAAACAACAAATCTCTTACTTTAGCTGAAAATAATATATTTTATAAATATATTTAATTCTAAGATGTTTAGAAACAACATGTGCAAATGATTCATAATAATAAAGTCAACATATTTAAACTGCAAAGCAACAAACTTGCACATAACAAGGTCTTTAAGGAAGGACTATAATGAACTCCACTGTGGGTAGAGGGTAATGCAGAAGGCTGTGGTATCATAGTTTGGATCTCTGCAGATGCAGTCACTAGATTTGTAGATTTACTTTCATGCTTTTTGGAGAAAAAGTCACTAAAGGGGTCTAAAACGTTGCTAAATCTTGTGACAAATTGGCTAGGTTGGTAACAACAAACGTTATGTAATGAGTGAACAAGACAGAAAGTCACACCGATGACCCGAACCAACCACAATGTTTATGCCAGTGGCCGGCCCAGCGGCTATGACAAAGCTGGACTGGACGCTCATGGACTAGTATTTCAGATGGTTAAAATTCCAGGCTGAGGTTTCAGAAAAGTGTCTCACCTCTTTCCCAAAGTTTTTGTGTTTGGCTGTGAAATACCTGAGTGTATTATACAGCTGTTCAAATTCCACACTGAAATAAAGCAAACAGATTTTATCATTCATGAGCTTGTGGCAGAAGTTACAGTGTTAAACTGTAACTTATGACATAAGACCAACATAACTTTAACTGATAGTATAATGCACTTCTAGCAGCATTCTGGCAATATTGAGAAGCGTACCACTACTTGCAAACAAGTTAACTTGTGGTTTTCCACTGCAGTTTGCCAGTAATGCTAAACTTCCAGTAAACTTCTGGTAACAAGCAATACCATTTTTGGCACTAATGTCAACACAAATGTGCAGCAAGGTCATATTTTCATATGCAAATTAGATCTGTGGCAAACTTGCATGGGACTTCTAGTTAACTTCTGGCTGGTCTGCAGCAGGTTTGATACAAATTCATATTTTATGCAGTTTTTATGATAGTAAAATTGCTCTTGTTGGTACTTTGACGGTGGCGCAGTGTTTTTGTCTGCTCATAACAGGAAGGTTGTAAATTTGACCTGTGCCTGCATTGGTTTGCTCCTGATTCCTCCCAGTCCAAAGACATGGATGGTAGTTTAAATACTGGTTCTAAATTGGCCATACATGTGAGCATGAATGATTGTTTGTACAGCCCTTTAATTTACCGGTGACCAACCAAAAGTACCTGCATTCACTTTATCCTCTACCTTTACATGGCTTTTCAGGGCCTAGTACCCCTCATGATGCTGCCACCACCATGCTTCACAGTGGGAATGGTGTGTTTGTGATGATGTAAAGTAACATCACCACAGCTCAGTGAAACATAGCTTCTCTCATCATCAAACCAAAGAACCTTCTTCTAGTTGACTTCAGAGGCTCTGACATGCCTTCTGGTGAATTCTAGACAATATAAACTTCATCTTATAGTAGCAATATTATAGAGTTAGCACAAAACTCTTTGCCATAAGAGCATTTTAATTAAATAAACACATACTGTATAATGTCTATGAGTTGTCAATAGCTCCAACAAATTGTGATTTTTCCCTCTAAACCTCTTACATGGTTTGTTCCAAAAAAAATAAAAAAAAAATACAAATGATCCAATATGTCATCAATATTCAAAACAACAACTGAAAACTCTGTTTCCTCTTCTTTCCACTCCCATTAATTATGTTAAGAGTCCCCAGATTTATCTGCCATCCTTGAGTATAAAACTGGATATTAGTAGTTAAATTGAACTTAACCTACATTAGATAGAACAGTAACATGCTGTTGACATACTCAAGCAAATTATCTGAATAGTTCTTCCACCACTGCTCTTAGGGAGCTACCAGGGTAGATAATTCAGCTCCACAGATAAAGAGAAGAGCACTGCTGTGAGAGAACAGGAACAATAGAGTTTCCTGGAGTCACTGCCAGGGTTTTACGGTAGATGTCCAGGTTGCACTTCCTCCTCTGTTCCTGTTTGGTAAATGTGGTCTGTTGAAACGTGCCAGTCAAGCACAGGCCCTGCTCCTTTTTTGTGTATCTTAGATAAGCAGTGTTGTAAAAAGTACATTTACTCAAGCACTGTAGCTAAGTACAAATTTGAGGTGCTTGTACTTTACTTGAGACTTTACTTTTTATGCCACTGTCTACTTCTGTTCCATGGCAACTTTTTTACATCACTACATTTATCTGACAACTTTAGTTTACAAATTATGAATTCTGCCCACAAAATTTATAAAAAAAAACTTAAAATATAATGTATTGTCACAAGTACAGCTGAAACAAGAACTCATTTCATCAGTTGGTACAAAATTAATTGGCAACCACTTTGCCAGTAATTCAAGCCATTTTTCGTGCTTCAGCTTCACAAATGTGAAGATTTGCTGCTTTTCTGTTAAACTATTTTAATAGTTTCAATGCATGTTTCATAACTTTTGTTGGAAAAAAACAAGCATTGTAAAGATGTCACTTTGGGCACTGGGTAATTGTGACAGCATCTCTCACTGTTTTCAGAATTTTTACAAATCAATTAATCAGTCGATTAATGAAGAAAATAATCAGCAGATTAATGCAAAATGACAAAAAATATTAGTTTAAGTTCTATGTAAAATACTTCAAACTGAGCTCCACCAGTAAAACCCTGCTTTTATTAATGCATGAGTAATATTAATCCAATGATACAATATATAACAATGTAACAGTTAAAGGGGACAGTTTTCTGCATTGAGTACTTTTCCTTTTATTACTTTAAGTACATTTTCCTGATTATACTTACACAGTTTTAATCTAATAGCATTTTAAATGGTGGAAATTTTGTTGTAACAGTGTACTTTTACAGTGTTAAACCAGTTTATATCCAGTTTTATATAAAGAGATAGTTTGCAGTTTGGGGACTTTTTCTCTAATCTTTGATTTTTGGTGAGATTTTGGATCATTTGACCATTTAATGAAATAAAACTAAATTTAGAAGGAAAAAACACTGTTTGGTGGAGCTGTTAACCACTCAGACATCTGAAATTTGAGTCCGACTACACACTGCTTTATGTAAGAAGCCGAAAAGATTGGAAACCACTGGTTTAATCATAACCTATGTGGTGTATTTTAAAAATGTATTATATTATCCATTGTGTATAATCTTCATCTTAAAAGTAACTAAAGCTGTGAGATAAATGTAGTAGAGAAGAAAGTCCAATATTTCTCTCTGAAATGTTGTGGAGTGGAAGTATGAATGGAAATACTCAAGTAAAGTACAAGTACATCAAACTATGCTTAAGTACGTTGCATGTATGAATGTATATGTATTAGTACTTTTACTTAAGTAGAAGATCTTAATACTTTCTCCACCACTGTAGATAACGTGAGGTTGTTTGTAGACTCCACCTCCCAGTCCAAAGACATGGATGGTAGTTTAAATAGTGGTTCTAAATTGGCCATACATGTGAATGTGAGCATGAATGATTGTTTGTACAGCCCTTTAATTTACCGATGACCAACCAAAAGTACCTGCATTCATTTTATCCTCTACCTTTACATGGCTTTCAGGGCCTAGTACCCCTGGATCATGATGCTGCCACCACCATGCTTCACAGTGAGAATGGTGTATTTGTGATGATGTAAAGTGTTTACATCACCACAGCTCAGTGAAACATAGCATCTAGTCTGAGGAACAAAAAGCTTTATTTTGTCTTCAAAACCAAAGAACCTTCTTCCAGTTGATTTCAGAGGCTCTGATATGCCTTCTGGTGAATTCTAGACTATATAAACTTCATCTTATAGTAGCACAATGATGCAAAAAATCTGTAAGACAACAGTAAATGGTCCTTCTTCCTTCATTGTTTGCATGTATTTATTTTCACTCTTGAAGAATTATTTTAATGTTGAAACAGACTCAGATCAGCTCCAAAGTTCCATAAACCTATTTCTTTATCCGGCCTCCTAGATGGCACTGTTGGGCTTCAGAAGGGTTGAGCTCTGTCTGTTAGCAGGCCTACAACCGGACGTCATGCTGGTGCTATGAGTTATAGTTGAGCTTTAAGTGGCACCGGTGTGCAGCCCAGTGTTTCTCGGGTGTCACATCCATGATTAAGACACTGATGATAACATCTGATGATTTGATTCTCTAATCAATTTTCAACCCTCCTCTCAAGGTTGTAACCTTGAGTGTGGAATAATGAAACATCAGTCTGGCCGGCTCTCACTGATGTGCACAAAGGCAGTTAAGCACCCATCCATTCCCAACCTGATAAAGGTGATAAGGATCCAGCTTTAATGGGATCAGAGGCAGGGTTAAAAGGAAAGAGGACCTGCTCTCATTGATACAGACACAGCCAGCAGCTTTAATAAGGATTGCAATTCATTCTGATGAGACTGTAAAAATCATTGTGGCTCACCATGAATAAGAAATGTAGTTGTTTTTTGATGTGATTTTAAAAGCCTGATGTTTTTGTTCTTAACAGACCTGATTTGCTTAATAGGTTCAATCATTACATGACATTTTGCTAATAATTAAAGCTTTGTGAGATCTGATCAAGTGACAAGATATTCATCTCTCAGATAATCTTAACAATACTGTCTCTCTGGTTTTACAACTATATATCACATGAGAGGTTCCAGGCACCGAGCCCCAAGAGCTGCATGGGGAAATAAATGCAAATTTGTTTGGAATAAGCGCAGTATTCACTTCATTTCCAACAGACACAAAAAGACAACCAGCCACAGGGCCCATGTTGTAAGCCATTGCTTGTTCCCCTACATTACTCTTTTCCTTTGTACATTACTCCATGTCATGAGTCATTTCCCACAGTGTTGAGGTTACAGGATTTTAGTCATTGTAACTGCATCCTAGTCATCATCGTAGCTGGACCGGAGTGACAGTTAATGCTAATTATAGTGCAGCACAAACACAGCATTATGAGTGTTGGAGCTGCTAATGACTCAGTGTTGCATTAAACAAATCACACCCAACTCAGGATAAACAAACTTTAAGAAAAGAGAGGATGGTTTTGTTGTGAAAGAGTGAAGAAGAACAAATGGGGTCCAAAATGTTTGGGGCAGATCTGCAGCAAATTTGTGGGTAATTAATTAAATAAACATTAGTTTGCCAAAAATATTGCCATAAGTTTGTCACTACTGGCAAACAGATGTGAGGCAACAAAACCCTGAGAGTACCAAGAACAGCAACTTTACTATTGCAAATACGACATAAAATATGAATTTGCAGCAAATCAGCCACAGCTTTTCCACAAATTTAGCCGGAAGCCACATGCAAGTTTGCCAGAAATCTAATTTGCATATGAAAATTTGACCCCACTCCAAATTTTTTTAAGGGTCATGCCACACATCTGGCTGAGAATGCAAAATATAATGCAGGACAAACATAGCATTAAGCATGTTTGAACTGCTTATGATTCAACAGGTGTTAAAAAAAAAGAAAAGAAATAAAAGTAATCTCGTGGGAGTCAGTGAGAATTTTTGCAAGTTATCAATCTAGCTTCCACTTTCTGAGTGAAAGCAATTAGCTAAACTAAAATATTGCCACTGTATAAAGTTATAAGGGTGAAGCTCACCCTTGATAATGTCCAGTATCTTTTACCTTCTTGGAGGAAGCTACATTGACATATAGCCTTATCAAGCTATTAGCAAACAGTCTATGTTGAGCAGACATGGAGCAAAAGCATTCATTTGGCATCATGGCTCTCACTTCCTGCTTCAGAACTCTTTTCACAATTTTGTCCAAAAATGAATCTTTTTGGAATCTGAATATTATGTACAATGGCTGCAGTATCCTTACAATGTACTAGTTTATGAACCCTTACACAAAAAGAGCCGACCTTTTGGCCCCCAAGCATCTTTATCCGGCCAAGATGACTCAACACCTGCCTCCTCTAAAAACTTTCCACTTACACTGATCAGCCACAACATTAAAACCACTGACAGGCAAAGTGAATAACATTGATGATCTTGTTACAGTGGTACCTGCCAAGGAGTGGGATATTTTAGGCAGCAAGTGAACCACCAATTCTTGATATTGATGTTTTGGAATCAGGAAAAAATGGGCAGCGTAAAGATCTGAGAGACTCTGTTGAGAGCCAAATTGTGGTAACGAGACAACTGGGTCAGAGCATCTCCAAAACAAAGTGTTGTGGGGTGTTCTGGTATGCATTGGTTACTAGTCACTAGTACTATTCTGCATACAGAATGGTCTACCTGGACCTCATTATCAATCTGCTATGAGGGAAAAAAACACTCTGGCTTGTTAGTATTTCTTTAAACCAATCACAGTTGGTAGAACTAAAGGAAGGACATAACAGTGTTTCTGCAAATGGTGATAGGGGGGAATGGTTTTGTTGGAACAATTGCAAGCATGGAGGTCAGCACTGTCATTAAAATGGCTGATTCACTGAAAACAATCAGCAGGGCTGTCTTACTGCATGATCCAAATGGTAGTTTGCTGCTTGGAGGATGTTGTGGTTGTTTTACACAGTTCTCACTAGATACAGCCGGACTATGCTCCACAGGTGAGGGCAGTGCACCAGACCAGATCTGACTACCAGCCCAAAATAAAGTGGACTCCCGCTATGGGCAGCGCTGGACGCACACCTACAGCTTCCTCACCCTGCACCAGCTCACACTCCAGGACCAACCCCAAGCAGAGGAATAGGTAGAACAGTCACCCCCATTCCACGGCTAAGGATGCGGTCACCAGTGTCACTCTCAGCAGTCAAAGGTAAAACAGAATCCACAATGCACAAGTCATAGGTTCCTGTGTCTCTCAGGATTTTTAGGGAAACCTTATCTTTGCTTCCTACAAGTGATACAAACCCATCTCTAATAAGTAGTGAAAGGAATTTTAAAAAGGTAACATGTGGATAGAAGCAGGGGAAGAGAAAGCTGTGGAATATGCATGGCTGGTTGCAGGTTGCAGGCTTATACCCACAGTCAACATCTAGTGAGTCAGACTAGAATCTTACAAAAAATATTCAAGGAAGGACAACTGGTGAAAGCAGTAACAGGGTCATGAGCTTGCCTGAGATTGATGCAAATGGAACCAAAGACTGGCCCACGTGGTCTAATCCCATGTGCCCATACTCATTCCTGCCCATCACTGAAAGCTCCTACAAAAGCAATCAGAACGAGATCATGGAGCAAAAGAAGAAGACAGCCTGGTCTGATGAATGACATTTTCTTTTACATCATGTGGGTAGCCAGGTTCTTGTGCATTGTTTACCTGGGAAAGAGATGACAGCAAGATGCACTTTGGTAAGAGCTATTAGAGACAGTGTGACACTCTGGATAATGTTCTGCTGGGTCCCACATTCATGTGGTTGTTACTTTGACATCTCCCACTTACCTAAACATTATTGCAGACCGCATCCACGCCTCCATGGCAGCAGCATTCCCTGATGGTCTCTTTCAGCAGGATAATACTTCCTGCCACTGCAAACAATGTTTAGGAAGGGTTTGAGGAACATGACAGAGTTCAAGGTTTTGACTTGACCTCCAAATTCCCAAGATCTCAAGTCAATCCAATCATGCATCTGTGGAATGTGCTGGAAAAACAAGTCCGATCCATGGAGGCCCCACCTCGCAACTTCCATTACTTAAAGGACACCTTCAGACGTCTGTGGAGTTCAGGCCTCGATGGATCAGAGCTGTTTTGGTGGCACAATCTGGACCTACACAATATTAGTCAGGTGGTTTGAATGCTGCAGCTCATCAGTATATATTGATTGAATCGATCCGAGGATCTATATAAACTCTTTTTCCTGCTGTTGCATCATAATCGAAACATCATCAACAAATGCGACCACAATGCGATGCCCCAAACGAATTTCCCTGTTGAGGAAAACATCATAATTACAGCGTCTCTGCTGACAGTGTTGTATGTCACTGCTGATGTCCTTACAGTATAATTCCAATGACACGTTATTTCCTATTCACTGAAGATGCATTCCCGCTCTCTGTTGCAATTTCCCCGCTTTGATGTCATATAATGAAATCATCAGGAGAATCAATCTCCCCTCCTTTTCCCCCGACAGCCTATTAAGACCCAATGCTAGAGGAAGTCTAGGCAAGCAGCCATTTTTCATACTTCAGTGGCGTCTAAATGCGGCAGATAACAAATGATGAAATCACAATAGTACACAAGTAACCGTATAAATGAGTATAAACGAGCATGCTCATTGCTGGGAATTACGCTCCTGCACAAACAGGGCATTTTGCAAATCATGTCCCAATCAATGATCCATCCCAGCGCTCTCTGATAATTCTTGTAATCAATGTTTCCAACGATCGCGTGAGGACAAAGTGTTAATCAGAGGGGGGATAATGGAATAATAATGGCAAGAGAAGGATTCCTGATGACATTTTGCTGCATTATCAACATATAGCACGAGCAGTTTGTCCAACTCCACCACCATGTTTCCATCCAACTCTCTGGAGCTCTTCTTCTCCCCGATGAAGACATTAACTGAGGCATCAATCAGCTCCTGACACTGAAAATCCCGGAGCAGCCGCTGTGCACTCCCACCACAGTTGGTCGGGCCCTGCCACCGGTGTGTATCGGGGCCGGCTGCATTCTGACTGACACAACCATTAGAGATTGTTACACCTGTCTAAATCTTTCCCTTTGTGAAAGATTATCCGCAGAGGGATCCACTGAGGAGAGGACGGAGTCTTCTCTCTGGGATTGAGGTGAGGCGGGCGGGACGGACAGATTGACAGGCGGACTATTTTCCAGAGAGCAGTAGAGTCTGTCTGGCTCTAAACTGCTCCCATAATGATGAGTGAATCTCGGCCTGAATATGCACAGATGAGGAACTAATGATAAGAAAGTGATTGAGTGACAGAGGGAAGACAGCTTGCTCAGGTGTGTGCTGCTGGTGATGAATGGCAGCCTGACAGATTCAATTTACACACTTTCAGGCTTTGTAAACTGAATCCACACTATAAATCCACAGTATGCATTTGAGTGAAAATGCACATTAGACCCTCTGTCTCTTGCTGGAATTTCACACAGCTGGAGCGGTGTCTTATTTTCCAGCAATTAAGACTCCATGCATGCATTAATTCGTTGGTCTTTTGATGGCACAGAAACAACACTGACATTATCAACCTGATTTGGCGAAGTTAGCAATTTTTCTGTCATATCCTGTGGACAAGGAGCGACATTCATGTGCAGTCACCTTAATTAACTCTCTTTTTGGCTCTATTTTTATTTATTTGAATGCTCCTTTGCCTTTACAAGCTGGTTGCAAGCAGACTAAAACCAAACAATAAGGTAAAAGATGATAAAACAGCACCCTTTGCTTCCCTACAGCCATCTAACAGTCTGTGATGTTGGGAAGGATTGTCAGGAAACAACATATTCCAAGGGAGTGGAAATCACTCCTTTCTTCTGGAGATGGTTGGCTGAGAAGAACTCTGTCATACAGATGGAAAGATCAGGTTCTTGAGGGCTAATTCCACTAAAAATTCTATAATGGAGTGATTTTTGCTTGTCTGATGGTGGCGAAGGGGGATGAATAACCCACCCAGCTAGTCACTTGTAACCCTTATCGAAGACTTAATGCACATACGTTTGATGTCTACTTTTTTTTGCTGATGACACACATATATACCTGCCTTTGAATCAATTTGACTCCATCTCTATTACATCCATCCAATATGTCTCCAGGAGTTGAAATGCGAGAGACAGCAAGACAGAAGTGATTGTTTGATTTTCCAACACCACGATGACCACAACCAGCCACTTAGTGCCACTGACACCAAACTTTCAGGCCCATCAGGCTCAGCACTGAAATTTGACAAACAGATTCACTTTGTGGTAGAAAAAAGGGTGCTACTTTCAACTGAGTAACAAACTGAAATCCATTTTCTGTCTAAATGACATGACCACTGTAACCACTCCATTGATTTCCTTAAGGTTAGATACCTGACTAAATACTGTTTACAAGACCAAAGCGCTGAAAGACTCCTGACCAAACAAAAATTGATTTTTTTTTTTTTTACATGTATTAGCATCCCTGGACTACATCCCTGGCTACCTGGTAAATGCAGAATTGATTTCAAGTTTCTTTTAATTGTATATAAAGCCACAAGATCATGCTTTTGTGGCGGCACATGCAAAGCTTTGGAATAACCTTCCTCTAATAATTAAATATTCTTCCTCCATTGAGAAAGGAAAAATCTCAAGATGTTATTTTTTTTGTTTTTTTTGTATTTTTAAATATATTTTATTATATTCTTGATTTCACAAGTTTTTTTTCTTCCAGTTTTCCGTCTTGCTTTTTTCTGCACGTTTTTTTTTTTTTTTTGCCATTGCC
>OMNN01090006.1:17899-34897 GCA_900302755.1 Chromis chromis
CTCTTACAGCACTTTGGTCAACTCTGGTTATTTCAAAACATGCTGCATAAACAAACATGATTTGATTTGATTTGTATGCATGTAAGCAGCATGAACAAAAAGCATAACAATATGAATGAATACAGCTTTATATCATATTTACATCACTTGCACCTTGCCGTCTTTGCTTGCGACGTCACCGCGGATACTTTCTCTTTGACAGTTTATGAAAAACACCAGCTGTGTGGCCAGATGTGCAACTTTAGTTCAACATTTCAGCCTATTGGAAGCAGGGATTTATTTTTTGTCATACATTAGAAATGACTCATCTCTCTGCGTGGGTAAAGAATTGTGTCACCAGCAGAGAGGAAATAGAAGCTGTTTTCCATGGATGTGTTTCTCCAACAAAATGAAGAGGCTGCTTCTGTTGCAGCTGCAGTCTTTGTTGCTGGAGAAGAACAAATCTCAAGGAAGGGGGGAGATAAGATCTGTCTGTGGCCAGCGTCTTCGACAGGTCAACAGCAGCAGAGGGGACATTCATCACCAAACTTATTGCTTTGCTGCTACTGAAGGGAAAGGAGGAGAGAGAAATATCACGAAAGGCATCACAAAATAAACTTAGCCATCCTCCTTCAAGTCCAAACAGTGGAAAGATGTGCTGCAACAACTCAATATTGTTTATTATTTTCTGGGTTTGTTTCCTCGCGGAGCAGAGATAAGGAGCGATCCATCACAGCTTCTGTCTGCGACCTGAGGATTCCATTATGGCCCAACACAATATGTTCACGGTTTACATCGAGCAGCGCACAAAGGCAATGCCAAAGAACCAATTTCCTCTTACCTTCATGAATAAAGAATCTCATTCATCTTCCTCTGTGCACATCCATAAAGGCAGACAAGAGGTGAGTGGAGACCCATTATCAAGCTGTCTTCGGCGTTTCAGCGGCGGTCCGAGCACAAATGCAGGCAGAAGGAAGCACAGCTTTTCTGTTGTTTTCAGGTAGGAAATCTGCCACAATGAAAAGTTTGACTTGATTGTGTTGACTTTCGCATTTTTTAAACAATTTTTCTTGCTTTTCTCCAAAGGGACTTGATCATAAGTGCCACCAAAAAACGATCGTGACTCCCCTCATGATTCAGATACCCTAAGCTGGCATGTGTCACATTGATTTTTTCACACTGACACTCACACCGAGGCCTCACAATGGACCCCCGCTGTCCTCAAATCACCTCACACTGCCGGCAGAGTGACTTTCCGCCCATCCTTTCATTCAACATTATTCATGCACAGCTTGAGCACGTTCCCCTTCCGTGTCGTCGTTGTAAAGTAGATAACATCTAACATTATGTCGAGCATTTTTTGTACAGACAAGAGAATAATGCTAAAAGAAATGATGCTGAATCAGAGGAAAGATCTGGGTCCCAACATGATAGAAGTTGATTCGAAATTGCGTCAGAGTCCCTCTCCGACCACTGAGTCATGGTTTGGTGTTGCTCAGCCTCGGGATCGGAGGGCAGACTGGGACAAACCGCCGCCTCTCCCCCTCGCTAGCAAAGAATTGGATGACTTTTGAGCATGTCAGCTTCTCTCTGCATGAGTATAGGTCAATGTTAAATCACATCAGAGCCACTTTGCTGTAACTGAGTGAGGGATTAATGTGTTTTAGTCAGTTCCTCGGCTGGCAGACTGAAGCTCGGCGGCTTCACTGTGACCCAACAGGCGGTGAGAGCTGTGTCGGCTCCGATCACCAACAGCGAGAAGAATGAATTTAAAACCGTAATCCGCGACAAAAAACCTCCATTATTTATGGCTGGCATTTACTCTGCTACAGTCATTAAATGTTTTTACACTCATTAGTTATCGCTCTGTTTATAGAGTAGTTTGCATTGTCAGTGGCACGGCTCACTATTCCCACAGTGCATGCAAATATGCAAAAACAGCAAAAGAAAACAGAGTTAGGTCTGTAAAGGTTTGCACACTGACACAATCCTTGTTATTTTAGTTGGTTACCAAAACAAGTTAGTTATATAATGAATATAGACTTAAAGTGCAGACTCTCAGTTTCAAATTGAAGGTTTTTGCATCCAAATCGGAGAAAGGGTTACAGCAGGGGTGCCCAATCCTGGTCCTCGAGGGCCACTATCCTGCATGTTTTAGATGCTTCCCTTTTCCAACACACCAAGAAGCCTGATAACGATCCTGATCATTTGAATCAGGTGTGTTGGAAAAGGGAAACATCTAAAACATGCAGGATAGTGTCCTCGAGGACCAGGATTGGGCACCCCTGGGTTACAGCAATTACAGCTCTTAAATAATTATTTTTTAAAGGACCACAAGCAAATAAACGTTGGATTTAAAAGCTGTTTCATGGACAGGTGAGGTGGCTCATGATTTCTTCATTAATTAAGCAGTTAAAAGGTCTGGAGTTGATTCCAAGTGTGGCTGTGAAACCACAACATGCGATCGACGAAGCTGCAAAAACAAAACAAACTAAAATAAATGTAAAAATATGCCAGTTTGTCCGAAGAAACACTTAATGTGACATTTTGGGGAATATTTTCAACCCTTTTAAATTAAAGCTGAAAATCTGCACTTCAGTTTTATTTATTGTTTCACTACAAATCCATATTGTGGTGATGTACAGAAGCAAAATTATGAAAATTGCATGTCACTGCAAGTATTTCCGGACCACGTGTGTTCTGACAGAGTAGCAGCTCATAGTAAACTTAATTTCATATACAATTCTGGGACTTTTAGTGTTCTTAGTGTTTTAGTGATATTCTTCATAATACACTAGATTAAGGATGCACAGTAATATAATTTGCTAAAGTTTACAGTTTTGTCTGAGAATTGTACTTAGAACTAAATATGTCATATTTTATGTGTAAGTTAAAGGAGTTTCTTATTTTGCCCAGTGAATGTGTACATTTAAAAAGCATTATATTGTTTGTCTGCACGTGCCAGTGGGCCATCTCAATAAGAACAGGTGTAATATTATGTTAATTCCACTACTAAAGAGACCTGATGCTCTCTGCAATTACATGGATAAAATATGTGAATATACTGGTATCAGCAATTAGCCAAAATGAGTTATATCGGCATGTCGGATATCAGCAAAAATCCAATGTTGTGCATCCCTGTATTAAATTTATGATTATTTCATGATCTCTGCTAAGATAACATGTTTTGTAAACTAGGACTGAAACTTAAAGTGTCTCTCTACTGTTGGATTTAACCCCTAAAAACTCATCTCTGCAACTCGAGCACACCATCTCACCTACGACTCTGCTCAAACTAACTACTCAACACTACACAATGGCAAGCTTTAATATTGGAGTC
The DNA here is from genome assembly GCA_900302755.1 of Chromis chromis. Classification (NCBI taxonomy): domain Eukaryota; kingdom Metazoa; phylum Chordata; class Actinopteri; family Pomacentridae; genus Chromis; species Chromis chromis. The sequence continues at coordinate 21,219 of OMNN01090006.1, forward strand.
AATTAACTGTACATGTTCGAAATGCAAACTGACTCTAAAGAATAATGACAGAGAGCTTCATCATGCAAGTTGACAGGATTGATTCCTTATGTTTGTTACATATGAAACCCTATAAGGCCCCATCCACACGAAGACGAGCCCAGGCCTAAACGCACAAATAGTTCATCAAACCCGTGTATCGTCCACACGAAGCCGGCGTTTTGGGGGTCTGAAAACGATCATTTCTGAACCTAGGTCCCAGAGTGCAAAAATCTCAAAACGGCGTTTACGTGGCACCGTTGTTACGCCCTGTCCGCTTCTTTTTCTGATACGCTTGCGTCATAGCTCCACCTCTCGATAAATGCGCATGCGCCATGTTCTATGTTTACATCGTGTACAGATTTCCACTTGTTTCTGTTGCGGCGTCACAGCGCCACCAACAGGCCTGGAATGTGTTTTACATCGTTTTCAGGCGTATCAAGTGAATTCGTGTGGACGGACACATTTACTGAAACAGCTCCGTCTTTATGAAGAACATTTTTGAAACTATAAGTGTTTTGGCTTCGTGTGGATGGGGCGCAAGTCAGAATCTGTGTTATTCAGACCGTCATACGTGCACTGGAACTGCTCAGCCAATATTTTGACTGCTTATTTCGCTCATATATCTTCAACAACATATGGACAAGTTAACAAGGTAAAATCACTTGGTTTTCACCTTTGGGCCACTTTAAATTCATTATCTTATCATGATCTCTGCTCAGACGAATGTTCGGTGGAGTGTGACATTTGTAATTTCTCTTGAATTTCCATTCACGTTTTGCAAACTAAGTTGGTTTTAGGTTTCAAAATGGTGAAAATAGGCAATATTAGGTCAAGTATTGAGTATTGAGAATAAATTTGGCTTATGTTCTTCCCGGTTTTTAGCTATTCGGTATGTTATTTCTAGAGAAAACTTCCCAGCTGTATTTTTCAGCTGTTTTTAAGAAGATACACTCCTATTTTAAATAAGATGTCCACACATGCACGCAATCTTTCTGCTACAAACCTTTGATTGCAACCTGAAGCATTTTTTCTACACTTCAAATCTGTCATCCTGCTTTTAAGCATGTACCTGCAGTGACAGTGTATTGGACCCTCCATTCAGCACCGTGTCTGAACGCATCCAGCTGCTGCTGTGGCAACCTACTGCTCACACCACACCTCCCGTGCAGACATGACTCAAGGCTATAATTTCTCAAGATGCTGGTCAAAAGACCTGCAATAAAACATAGCAAGCAAGTCCAGAACACTGCACTAATACAGGAAACCATAACTACAAACAGTGCCCAGTGAAGAAAACATAAATCCTGTGCATATAACAACTGTCTGAGCCCTATTCAGGCATGAGTGAAAGATGGCACGGTGCACAGATTTCGGAGTCCGCTGGGCTGTGTAATGCCACGGTGATTATTTTCCGGAGCTCGGGAAAATAAAACTGTCAGGCCGCATAAATCATAATTAATTGTAATTAATGGAACCAGTTTTGGTCTGATCATCGCATAAATCGCGGAGCCCATTTCTGGTAAAAAATGTAACTACTCACACTTTGTAATTGATGGCTTCTCTGAATGCATTTCAGGCATTTAATCATCTATGTAAATGGGCCGCATTAGCCAGGAAATGATTAAAATAATGGGATTCTACTACGAGAAAAACTATAACAATTACACAACTAATGGACTTCCCAATATGTTGTAAAAGTTTAGATTAAGCAACTCAGAATTAGACTAGGGGAGAAAAAAAAGAGAAAAACATTGCGTCTCATTTCCAGATTAGTAAATACAGAAACACAGAGGAGCCCCAATTACACACTATATGAAATTTATTCCATTGGTAGTAATGTACAAGAATTACGAAGCTGCTTTGCTTTACACCTTCCAGATATACTGCTGTACATATCTGCTATCAAATATGGACTGTGCTCACAAATACACCAGGGGCTTAAATAAAACATAGCTAACAGAAAAAAATAACAAAAAAAGGGGGGAATGTGGGGCACAAATGAGAAAAAGGTAAATATTGAACACATTTTGCTGGGTTTCTGTTGGGTTTAGTCTGTCAATATTTAATGGTACATGTAAAAAAAAAAAAAGTAACTAAAGTCTACATACTTTCAGGGCCTAAATATCACCACATATTAGCGACCACATCCGATTTGACATCGGCTGCACTGTACAGAGGAATATATCGGATGCAGATCTCACACAATTATCACTTTAGCTCCGTTTGTGGTACATCAACATGTCATATTTAGCCTGACATTGAATGTTTGACACATATTAATAAAGCAGAGTAAATGGAAACTGTGAAAAAAAGAGGAGGGGGAAAAAAAAAGGGAATTTTACACAATCTTGCACTTTCTTTCCTCAACCACGGAGGAGATGCAGTAACTGCCTCCTCGTCTTTTAACACGTCGTTGCCTGATCTATACGGACTCTCACTCCTTCCTGCGTTTCTTGTCGTGGTAGTCGTCCTTTGAGCGATTGCTAGTGGGTCTCTTAGAGCCGCCGTGCTGCTTGGCCTGCTCCAAGAACTTATCCAGACCGAAGGGATCCTCCTCAAACTGGACCGGTCCTTCCCTTCTCTGTGTGTGGTCGGCACCTGAGAACTCTTTGTCTGGGGCAAACCTGACAAACAGAAAAAAAGATAAATGAGAATTCACTGCTACTTCCTACTTTCACTCACTTGCAGTCTGTTAACCCTTTAAGTCCTAATGCGTCATCAGCGACACGTTTGGGCTAGCGCACTTTGGAATATCGTAAATGTCACCATTTGTGCTATCGGAAAAAAATCCAACAGTTTCTGAAAGCTGAGGCGTTGCGCTTTACAGTCAATATGGTGTCATTACGGTAATTTTACGCTTTCATTCGGGGCACGAATGAATGAATGAAAATACCGTAATGACACCATATTGGCTGTAAAGCGCAATGTCATTGTGCTTTACAGCCAATATGGTGTCATTACGGTAATTTCATCCATGCCCCCCCAGGAATCCACTGGATGAAATTACCGTAAAATTACCGTAACTCTTATAATAGGCAGTAAATCGTAAATAACTGCCAGATATTGAAAGTTTATTGAAAGCACTCACAGGGCTTTTTCTTACCTTTTTGTAATCAAAATAAGAAACAAAGACCAGGCGGACATTTTGAGGCTCAGGTCTTAAAGAGTTAAATCGCACTCAAGGCTGAAGCATTTTCTATGAGAAGCAAACTAATGTTTTTATGTCTCAGGAAAATTCGCTCAAGTCAGAAAGTGTTTTCAACTGTCTGTTTTGCACACTGGCGCAGCACCCTGTAGCCAAACCAAACATTCCTAGAGGACAATGACAAGCTGGTGACTAAACATATGGGACAGGCTATGCTCGGCTAGCAGAGTGTAGCACTGCTGCCCCAAGGACAAGGGCTCCTGCTGGGACTTGATGCGCGAGCTTGTCCCGTGCCTCAAAATAAAGCTAGAATGACCTCCAAAATGTTTTTTGGGGGGCTTCATTATTACTTTTTAAAATCACCATTTGGAGGGTGCTGTCTTTTAAAATAGGTTTAGCCCTCTTGTTGCAAGCCTGATCGAGACTTACTGTAAGTCACTAACAGAAGTCCGATTTAAACAAGACTATAATATCATGAATAAGGTCAGTTTCTTATTCATGTGTACTGTTTTTCATCACTCCCTTAAAAACACTGTCTGCTACGGATCACAAAGCTCACAGTTTGGATCGTTTTACAGCTTTTGAGTCATGGATCAAATCATTTGTTGGATCAGAAAAAAGGGAAACATAGTGCCATGACTGTCTTGTGTCTCATGCTTTGGCTCATCACTGCATAGGGATTTAGGGAATTACTACTCTCTGAGGCGAGGTTTGTTTTCAGTACCATTTGTTTGTCTGTTTGTAAGGTTTGTTAGTAGAGCAAAACCACCAGCTGTAGGTCCACATCACTTTCTTTAAAATCGCTTATAGAGAAGCACAGTCCAAGCCCTAAGTGCCCTTGTAGTTATTTGAAAATAGCAGCAGCAAAACTATATTTCACTCAATGATGGCTAAACTTAATCCACAATTCCCTAGACGAACCACTACATTCCACTTGTTATGAACAGGCAAAAAGATGTAATGTAATGCAAGGTAAATAATATTTTTTATAAAACAGAAATCCATCCACAGTACCTGTTTTCGCGCATGAGTGTGTCGAAGTCATCTGTGTAGGTGTCCTTGTCTATGTTCTTGCTGGGCCTGTAGATGTTGGAGGCCATGTCTCTGCCGCTGCGGAACGGCTGGTCGTACACGTTGTAGGTCTCGTCCTCACCGCCGGCAAAACCGCTATCCATACCCTGAAAAGAGACGTACAGATACAGCGTGTCTCAGCCATCTATTTGGGTATTTAATGAGTGTTTTGCCAGTCATCTTTCAAGTTCAATCAGCATCAAAACATAAAACAGCAGAGCCATTTAAAACCAACACTAGTAGTGAAACTAAACCTTTTTAGTTTAAGAGTGCGACAGAATTGTTGTATGTAAGTATGAAATGTTCTCACCTTGTTCATATTGAAGAGTCGCTGGTCATACTGGGCCTCGCTGGAGGATCGAGGATTGGGTTTGCCCAGAGCGATGAGCTCACTGATGTCCCTGTCCTGATTTCTCTGCAGCTTCGACCTGTGACAAAGAAAATTTTAGCCAAAAACAACCACAGCACTGAGATGCAAACATAGGAGAAACAACTGCTAGCAGAAGGTAGCTTCATTATTAATATCAAATTTCTATAATTAAGCACTAATTTAAGCAGGGTAGAATCAATTCACAGTGTTGTGTTACATAATATAGAAAAATATATTGGCTTAAAGTTTTATGTATGACGACAGGCATAATATTGGGTAACTTTTAAAATACTTCTACAAAGTGCCTTGAGTTTGCCATTAAAGCTTTAATTTATGTGGAAATATGTGTCGGTATTAAATGTGAAAGTTTTTCATCGAGTTCTTGGCGACTTTAACATCTTGATTGTCCTTCAGCAAACAGCCACCTCAAAGTTAAGTGAAAGGTAATTTTAAGATAACAAGGTCTCTGCTTTCTGACAGCTGGAATTGTGATTGTAATGAGCTCTCCTCTGAATTTCACTTTCTACACTTCTCCAGGGAGCCACAATTCCATCAGCTGACAAACCTGACAGTGCACACGGGGGCTTAACACACAAATACACACTAATCACGCGTCGCACATGCACAAACAGTCTGCAGGATCCATGCAGACAAGGAACTGCCTTAGCACTCTGCTGGATCCTGCTGTGTTTGTGCAGTATTACTGCTGGCCCCATGAATGATTCAGCAGTGAGCAGTGCATCTGTGCAACTGTGTGTGTGTGTGTGTGTGTGTGTGTGTGTGTGTGTGTGTGTGTGTAGAGGGGAGGGGTGGGTGAGTTCACATGCGGTGTGTTTAAAGTGCGTGTCCAGCACCTCTTATCAGGAGCAGCCCGGGAAATGTTCCTGTCGTGCTGTCTCTCTTTCCTTCTGTCAACGCGGATCTCATCACGCTCCCTGGCCTCGCCGTCCTCGCCACCTGCAGCGTGAGACGGAGGGGGAGATGGACGGGTGGTGAGAGGGAGGACGGGGTGCAAAAAAACCCAACAAGAAGTAAAATTTAGAAAAAAAAGAAGGAAAACCACGTGAGGAGAGGAGGTGATGTGAAGTGGTGCAGAGGTGCAAATTAAAATGGGGATAGAGAGGGAGAGAGAGACAAAGGTGGGTTGTAGGTGACGGTAGGGGTGATTAAAAAATTAGATGGTGTAAGCATGAAACAAATACGAGGCAGGGGAGGGAAGACAAAGTGAGAAGAAACTGTCAGTGGACAGAGAAAACCACAGCTGATGGATGCCAGAATGTGTTACAGAAAATCTGAGAAAAATGTAAATTCATTTTTTTATAATCTCAGTCAATGTCCTGGATCTAAGTGGTCATTCAAAAACATGTAGAAAACAAGACATGCTACGCCGATTTTCCTTCCTCAAAAATATATGTAAATTATCAGTGGGGAAGCGGAAACATCATTTCACAGCTTACTGGTCCTGTCAACACTGGCAGAGTGAAAAATGTTGTCATCACTTATGCCAGTCATGTTCCAGATTCGGAACCGGCAACGACACTGATAACAGAGTCTGCTCTACTTGCTCGGGAAACTACACACACACATATATACACACAGACTCGTCATATACGCCTGAATATTTAGAATCTGTTAAAGTAAACCTTTTTCTTCTCGGCTCTTATCTTTAGGACTCACCTTTGTCGCCGTGACTTTTGATCCCTGCCCTGCGGTCTCGGGCCATTTGGGCCAACTCCCTGAGCTTCTCCTCCTTCTTTTCCTTCTCCTTCTGAGCCATCTTCTTCTCCACCTGGGCTCGCATCTCCACCGCCTCTCTGGCCTAAAGACACAACCAGTATATAAATATGAGGATATTTCAAGCAGCGTAACATTTCTGATCCACCTCTGACAATCATACGTTACCTTTCTGTCAGCGATATAGAGGGCTTCGGCAAGCTTGGCAAAGTTTTCATTTATGTGAACCGTTTGCAGACCTCTGCCATCAGCAGCCAGACGTTTGTCGAGAGGAATGGTGTAACCCTGAGAGAAATCAAGCACATAGAAAGAAGGAAGTGAGCAGAGAACGAACAAAAGGTGTGTTTGACACCCTAAAAAAAACAAAACTGTCAGGTGTCGCATTACCTTGGCGTTCTTCCAGTTGGAGATACATGGAGGAATCTTCCACTCCTGCTGCTCCTTCACAGTCATCTGCAACACAGGGAGAAACTCTATCAAACACAGTGCAACCAAACTCATTTTGATTTTAATATTATTTAATTAAGCATTTTTTAATTAAGCATTGAATTATCAAAATGCATAAAATGTCTAATGCAGGGGTGTCAAATCCTGGTCCTCGATGGCCCCTATCCTGCATGTTTTAGATGTCTCCAACACACCTGATTCAAATGATCAGGATCGTTATCAGGCTTCTGCAGAGCTTGAAGATGAGCTGATCATTTGAATCAGGTCTAACGTTTCAGCCAAATCTACCTTTCTGCTTGGAGAGTGCATGACGGGAGCAGGGGGAGAAGGAGGTCCTCGAGGAATCTTCTTGTTGATTCTGAAACACACAGTTATTCACATTTTTATCTCTTTATCTTTTCTATAGACAAAGAGCTGGCTATATTATACGTATTTAAAGGTTCAATGTGGAACATTCAGAAAACCCTTGTTTTTAACCAAACTGAATGTTTGAGACAGACTGTCAGCATTTGACTCTCCAGCGCTAAAATGAAATGTGGAGGTATGTGGAGATCTTGTGTTGGAGTTTGTGCTGGTCATTTGGACTCCATTTGTAAGCTAACATTAGCCACTGTTGCACACTGTTGGCACAATAGGGGAGCAGAAGAGAAGCACTGAGGAAAAGCACTTGAGAGCAGGCATAAAAAGTAAATTCATGGTTTCCTCTACACTGACACATATGGGGGCGAAAGACTAATCGAACCATCTGGTAGCTGGTTCCCTCCGAAGCTTCCCTCAGGATAGCTGGCGCTCAGAGTCTCGCAGTTTTATCTGGTAAAGCGAATGATGAGAGGTCTTGGGGCCGAAACGATCTCAACCTATTCTCAAACTTTAAATGGGTAAGAAGCCCGGCTCGCTGGCTTAGAGCGGGGCGTGGAATGCGAGAAGCGTAGTGGGCCACTTTTGGTAAGTAGAACTGGTGCTGCGGGATAAACCTCCTCCTTTGAAAGGGGAAAGCGTACACACGTAGTAATACTGATAATACTGTACACATACTATAGAATATAGAATCTAACTGCGACATGAACTGTTGCATTGTCAGTCACATCCAACACAATAAAACACACAGGGCTCCCATGGATGTTTCTGAAAGGCTGTGATATTGTGCTGTACACTGGATATGGCTGCTATTTACAGATTGAGCTGTAGCACCGTGTGAATGTGATTATTCCTGAGGTGTGCCGAGCAAAGTGGGTAAACATAGCGCAGGGTTGCTGGAGAATTTACATTTTACATTGTGGTGCGTACAATGCAGCCTGTGCAATGTCCTGCAGCGACTACTTCAATTATAACTCCGTCAGTGATGAATTATTAAGTGCGGATGATCAAGAATCTTGTCGCACAGCCTCACCACATCACAGGCATTTGTTTCGAACACGATTTGTTTCCTCGAACATGTGTACTCATTAGGGCTGGTTCCGAATATCGGAATATTCGTTCGTTGTGGTGGTATTCGAATAATAATTTAGATATTCGGATAGTCGTGTGCGCTGCTGCCGGGTTCTGCCGGGCGATGCCAAGGCTCTAGTACGCTGCCGAGGTACGCTCCGCACTGCTACGGCTCGGTACAAATATTCGAATAGTCGTCATTAATTGGACCCGAATATTCAAAGAATGGCAACAACTATTCGGAACTGCCCTGGTACTCATGCATAAGGTCCACATGGTCACACATTTTGGACTGCACATGGACCTCTGAAGACCCTCACAGACAAGCGGAAAGCATGAATTGGCTTTAAACGCCACATCCTTGGATTTTCCTAAAAACATAATTCCGAGTCCTTTACATAGTAATCAGTATAAGCTAACATTATCTCTTATAGACAACCAAGAAAGCCAGGAAGATTTCCTTTTTCATGTTATATTACAATCTGTTTACACATTGGCAATAAAAATGTGACCAATACATGTCATAAAATAGAAATAGAAACAATAGAGCAACTTTTGACTGTCAAGTTTTAAATCATGTTGCTCCTAATGACATCTTTATGAAAGCATAAAAATGCATAATGGGCGAAAACATACTGTTTAATTCAGATAGATTGATCATCAACATAACAGAACTACAAATGAGCACACTTCACACAGGGAAAAAAAAGCATCAAGGCATTATGAATTAATGCAACGCTGACTTCATGAATTAGTGTCAACACAGCTGTAAAAGTATGAAATTAGCATAATTCTGATTATATTAAATACCCTGCGTGATCAAGTAAATTGGTCGCCAGACAGGGTTTCAAGTTTCCGTGAGGGAGGCGTGTTTACTTACTTAAAACGTGGAGGCTCCATGGGGTCTTTCTGCATTTCCACCATGCGGATCACTCTCTGTTTGGCCCCTGAGTTAAAAGCCACTCCCTGCTGGGATGGGGTGTATCTTGAAAACAGAAAAAGAAGAAATGTGTCACCAGGCATAAATCTTTACCCTCGACCACATACATAAATGCAGGTGAAAGGCAGCATTACTTTGTGCAAATCTAAAGCTGAAGCTACACTTTTGACTTTAATGGTCAATTTAAGTGAACTGTGAATAGCTTGCCTGCATGGACAGCTTTCATTTGATGTATTTTACGCATGAGAATACAGCATTACTTACATTCATGCTCTGATTGACAGTATGGCAGAATTTGAGTGACTGAACTGAACCTCCCCATACAAATTTATTGGACTGCCACAGTGCCTTAGACATCTGCTACACCACCATGTTTGATAGCACTGATATATCAAGCTGCTAAGGAGGCTCAGGATTTTTTCGAAGATACATTTCCACTGCAAAAGCAAGTGAAAAGCAAAGGCAGCGCAACAGACAGATAACATTTTAAACTGACAAGTACTAACTGGGAATCCTTTCTGATGAGAACACAGCACTATATAAACTGGAAGTCGCCGTTCTGACTGACATTTTGTGAAGGTGATACTTCTCCGATACGTACCTGATGTATTGTGCAGGAGCTTGTTTGTCTGCAGCTCTGACAGGCATAGCAGCAGCGATCTTTTGAGACACCTGCTTGTCCAGGGCAGCGCGGGTCTTCTCTGTGAGCTACAAAAAACACACAACAACAGTGTTTAAATATAAACAGGTTACTGCTAAACCCAGTAGAGGTAAATAACAATCTGAATACATGGTTGTCAAAATCAGCCTAGTAGTCAATGTTAATCTTTCAGCAGTCAATATACAGACCTTAGAATAACTAAATCTGATTGCAACCTGTTGTAGGCCTTTTAATACACACCCACACACTGCACCAAGTCTTACCTCTCGAACAGCCTCCTCATCAGGCTTCTGTAGTTCTGGAGTGTCTTGATTGAGAACTTCCTTTGGTAGCAGGTCGGTGTATTTACTGAAGATCACCTGCAACAAAGAAGGGCGAGAAAAGGAAAAGGTTAGAAACAACTTACTAATAAAACAATGCATCATTTTGTATTCAAATGAAGCAAAGATTTAAAAAAAAAAGAAACATATTTTGTATGTGAAGAACGGTTAAATCTCAAACATTTTTTGACAGCGTGACTGAGACAGCGAGTGCATGCATGCAAGGGGGCTAGTGAAACATTAGCTGCTTCAGTGTTTCATCTCATGACACAGTCAGCTTAAAGCAAGAGTATGCAGGATCATGTCAGGTAGATTTTAGAACTGTACAACTGAAAAAGTCCCACCCCTTTCCTCAGGTCTCCCTCCAAAACACAAACACGAACCATCTAAGTACTGCTGGATGACTAATCCATCCATAAGAACTACCAAATGTGCAAAAAATACACAAATAGACTACATCACCACATGTTGTAGACTAACATAGGATAAATACAATCCAGTGACATTGCTCACAACTGGGTTTCAGTGTAGACAGGTGGCGAACATATACAGGGATTGTGTGTAAACATACTCAAAAGAGAGTGAGGGAGGACGGAGACCACAAAAAGTCTTGTGGAAGACTTGGACATTGATGCACCGTCGGTACATTGATAGAGTGCATACATGTAGGCAGGTATGTAGTTAGACAGACCAAATGCAATGTTTCAACAGGCTTCATACTGGCCTGTTATTGGCACAGACAACAGGTTGTTTTCTTTATTATTAGAGCACCTGACTCATTGATTGCTGTTGTAAAGAGACTTTAAACAAATGTAATAATGAAGGCTTCTGGAATACGTTGCATGCTCTTGTTTTCAGAATCAGAATCAGAAATACTTTATTGATCCCCAAGGGGAAATTTCTTTTAGTTACAGGTGCTCCTAATCAAAAGTCTTAAAGTAAGTAGGAAAGTATAAGATATATATTAATGAAAATATAAACATATAATATAAAATAACGAATCAAAACACGAAATCTAAATGTACATTCTACTCTTAGTTGACCTACAGTTGAATTGTAGGTTATTGCATGTTATTAAAGAGTCCAAAGTCCAAGGTAAACCTATTGACTCAGAGTGAGCTATGTTAATAATAAAACTCAAAGTCTGGTATTTAAATCAAACAACCTGGATTTCATCATAATTTGTGTCATTAACAAGTGTTTAGGAGAAGATTGGGGTTACCTAATGATTCAAGTGTGTGTTGAGAGAAACCTATCTGATTGCTGAAGCAGTAACTTGTATATATACCTTATCTTTTCCCTGTCCTTGTCTGGCGATGGCATCATATTTGATCTTTCCCTCCGCATCCACTTGCACTGCCAGAGCGTTGGATGTCTTCTTCTTTCTGCCCATCTCCAGAGGAAACTGGGCCACATGGATCTCTGGGAAAGCTCCTCCATCTCCAAAGTCCTGCAGAAACACAGAATTTACATTAAAGACAAGAAGATAGTCTTTAGGTTTGTTCCCTGTAGAAGAAGTATCCCCAACCACTACTAAACAAAGTGAAAAACTCTTTGATTAAATCTGAAGTTTTACCTCAAGTGTGCGTGGCACCCAGCCTTTTCTGTGACCGTACGGAGGAGGCTCTCTGCGGGACGAGACCAAGGCGGTGGAGTAGGACTTCTGGGCCCGGAGCCTCTCCTCTGCCTCCAGCTGGTCCTGGGACAGCTGGGTCGGCGCCGGTAAGAAGCTGGACACATAAAAATACTTATTTAAGTGACACTGATTCCGACAGTCGCCCTATAGTTATAATCTGTAGCTAGCGTCAGCCGGCGATTACAACAAGTAGCTTTGACGCTAACAGAGCTAACAACACTATTTAGGGACTTGTTAGATGGTTGTAAACGTTAAAAAGCTAACTAACAGTCAACTTACAAATCGTTACAATGTTAAACAACCGGATTAAAACACTTAATTACCTCCACTGCCATTACACAACAGATAAGCATGTATTGTGACCATGGCTGCGTACCGCTAAGCTAGCTAACGCTACATGTTTAACGTTTAGCTTACGGCATTTTGACTAGCTAGCCTTTGCTAATGCCGTTAGCTTTGTTTAAAACAAGGAAACGGCAGCGTGCAGATCAGAAATACCAACGTAAAATACTAGGCGCAATCTATTCGTCGTACAACATAACGTGAAACCGACATCTGATAACAATTTTCTAAATTTTAAACAGAAAAGGCCTTGTCGAAGGACTCACCTCGTTAGAGACATTTTCGCCTTTCTTCCTTAGCAATGGACTGCGCATGCGCGGTGACAGCAAGCGTATAGAACGGAATAGAATAGAGTGAAATAGAATAGAATAGAATAATATATAACAAAATAAAGTAGAATAGAATACTTGTCGTGATACAATTTATAATTTTTATTTATCATTTATTGTTATCATTGTTAGAAATTCTAAAAGCAATAGAACAATATTTTTATACTATCTTTCTAATACATAAATACAAATAAAAGCCTTGATAATAAAAGCTATATACCTAACACCAAGAAGCTCGAGACCAGCCCAATACAAGTTGAAATCAACAATAAAAATGTAAACAATGGTAAAAATGTAGATAAGATCAGAAGAAAAACTACAAAAGATCTTCACATAAAGGGGAACTGTTGGGAAGAAAAACACCTACTTTTAGGGAACCAACTCAAATTAAATTTCACATACTTTAAGTAAAGTCACTTTGCGGATGCAAAACACAGCTGAGAACAACACTAAGTTTTGTTTATCACATTTATCCTTTACTTTATGGGTGAACTTTTTCCTCTCACCAGCACCTGCATCTCTTCTCCTGGGCTACTTAAAGGGTCAGTCACCCAAATTACTATTAAATAGAACCATTATTGACAATTAATTGAGCATTATTAACCTAAAGAAATACAAATATCACTCAACCTGGTAGCAGTTCTCAAATGTTTTTTTCACAAGACACACCTTTACATATAATGCTAGCTGCAAATCACCATGAAAAATATTAATTTCAAGACACACAGTTGAGTTGAGCTAACCTGGACTCACTGTGCTAAAGATTTGGAACATGGTTTGAGCATAGAAGCAAAGTAAGATGATCTTACTTCACCCACAGCACAGTGTCTCACATTTTATATTAACATTGCACTGAAATAACTAATAATAAACGGTGCAATTAAAAGGTTAAAATTTAAAGACTGCTGAGCTGAGCTTAACCCCCAATGCTTCAAGATCCTAACAGCACTTCTGCATTTTTAAAGTGTGATATTCAGTGTTCATGACAGTAGAGTGTATGTCAGCAAGAATGAACAGAATTAAATTAGATATGCATGTGTGGGAATGTGGAATCGCTTCTAGAAACAACAAAAATGCATATGTTTTAGTTTCTCCTGTCAAGTTTAAAAGTAATGTTTCCAAGAAGTGTGGATTTCTGCTTGTAGTTTCTCTGCAAAGTGATGAATTCCACTGAAGAGTCTGTTAAAATACATCTAACTAGTGCAGGAGTCTGTTAACAGCAAACTCAGCAAACC
>OMNN01090007.1:0-18255 GCA_900302755.1 Chromis chromis
ATCAACTAAGGTGAATAAAAGACACACACACACAGACACAGACACAGACACAAACACACACACACACACACACACACACACACACACACACACACACACACACACACACACACACACACACACACACACACACACACACACACTGGCTCATTGTGAAACATGAGAAAGAGTCAAGGTCACCCTCATTCAACGACACAGCACATATATTTTGTTTGACCCCTTATCATGTCAGTAGATAAGACCTCTGGGAGTGTGGTGTGTTATAAAGATACATCTTTTTCAGTGACACACACAAACTGGACAAACCTCCTCAGATGTGTCCGAGTACTTTCTCCACTCCTGGTGTGCTGCTTGGATTAGATTAGACTGAATTACATCTGTCTTACATGATATTTAGATCATTTGTAGGGAGTTACATCCTGTATCCTCTTCCTTCTCTAGTGGACAGTTACTCCAAGTAGCCAACACACACAATGTATAAGTGAGCTTATAGGTTTACTTTGGGTTGTTGTATTTAGAGCCTGACTAATACTGGGTTTTTGGGGTCAATACTGATTTTACAGAGTAAAAAATGCTGATATCGATATAACAGCTGATATTGCTTATATATCAGCCACAACATTATGACCAGTGACAGGTGAAGTGAATAACATTGATCATATTGGTAAACCTTGGATTTTGGCATCCGTGTTGATGAGACTTAGACACCCAAATAAACACTGTCCCAGAACAAGCACACCCCCTCATGTAAATGGAAATCCCAAATGTCACTGGCCTACCCCCTTAGGAAAATGCACCCCACCACATGGCAAGAACAGAAACAATCAGAATCAGTCTTAAAATGGACAAAATTTTGATCTAATGCGGCATAAACCTTTTATTTAAAGTTATTTTGGTATTTATTTATTGGCTTCTGGGGGCAGAAACTAGTTTTAAGCCAAAAATCACCAGTCTTTTAAAGTTACTTACCTAGCATGTTAGCACATTAGCTGCTAGCACACATGAAACAACATTAGCATTCAGTCTTTTTTAGCTTTGTTTTGGTCTCCATGAACTTCAAAAAACTGACCAAACAAATGTTAGACTGACTGAATAGTTTCGTCATGTTGTTAAGTTAAACATCTGGCTAAATAATATTAAACAAGACATTAAATGTCAATACAACTTGTACCACTCCATTTGTTTCTATAGGCTCCCATGCATTACACACACTTAAATAATTACTGCATCTTTAAACCCTTAAAAGAATGCATATGAATTTCAACCAGATTATGTTCTGTTTGATTTACTACTTGTGGATAGGGCCATATTTGGATTATTCATCTAGTTTTAACACCAGCTGTAACTAGATTCCTCACATCTTTTCCAAACCTTTGAGTCTGACACTTTATTCTCTGTAGATCTTGTTTGAGCACGAGTAAAACAGATGCGCTATCTTTTATTCATAGATCACAACAGGGCGAATTTTGTCGCACGTCCATCCATTCAAGCATGTAACTTCCTCACACATTCTACATGCTGAATTTGAGGAAAAGGCAGAACAGACTCGGCCCTGAGATCTTCCAGTGTGGAGGAAGCAGATTCAACAACACACTGAATTCCTCCGAGAGCCTCTGAGTACATTTCACATTATGTAAGTGGCTTCACAGTGCATGAGATAAGCCTTTGGAGATGGAAGTAATCAGTTTCCTGTGGAGTAATCTGCACTTCAGCCTTGGAAAATGCTGTAATCATGTTCCTACTGCGGTGCAACCTTTATACCTACTTTACATCAATGACCTGAAAAGAACTAGTATTCCTGTTAGCTCGATTATTGCTACTGATTAAGTAGAATTAGAGTGGAGTCGAAGTGATGCTTTGTTATTCTAGATTTCCCTGATTGTGGAGTTACATCTCCATGATTCTGGGTTGTAGTATGACCAAAAATGATAAGGGTTACTGCCCTTAAAGAACCCAACAAACATGCACTCATGTATCCATGCACACACTCCCTACGACCACACACCCAGAGTTCAAAAGGTCAGACCCTCTTGGCATCCGTTGGAGGTTTATCTCACTAAAGGCACGTAGCTCCGACATGTTCTGTTCGTCTCAGCAGAGTCTCGGGACAATATGACTAATTAGCTGCATCATGACCTCATCCAAAGAGGCCCAAGCACAGAGTGAACACACACATACACTCACACCCTCTGCTGCCATGGAGATGAAATGGTTTGGACATGATGAAATCAGTGCTTGAACATAACATTGGGTTGGGTTTGGAGTGGGGTTCAAGGTTGACTCTGATACTTTTATGTTTGCCTTGAATTGCTAATGTTAATTTCTT
This sequence comes from Chromis chromis, assembly GCA_900302755.1. Taxonomy (NCBI): domain Eukaryota; kingdom Metazoa; phylum Chordata; class Actinopteri; family Pomacentridae; genus Chromis; species Chromis chromis. Next base: position 2,327 of record OMNN01090007.1, read on the forward strand.
TGCTCAATAAAAAATGTTAATACTAGTTGTTAGTCTGAGAATCTTAGGTGGAAAAGTCTTTCATGCACCAAAACGTAACCATTTCCGATACTTTATTGAGCTGGTGATGCTAACAGAAGTACTATTAGGAGCATGGAACAAGGAAAAGACCTTTAGAAGTACAAATGTTGGTGCATGGCACTTTTTCTTTTTCATATTTTATGTCACAGTCATAATCTGCATATAAAGATGGAGGAACGTGTCACTCAAAGTTGCCACAACTTTAATTATGCATACTTTTAAGCCTTAATACATCTTGAAGAGGTGAGATATATTAAAACTCACCCCCATATAGTTGTCATTATCAGGAAAATTAGCCACAGAGACTGAAACTATTTTTGTTACAGGCTGTAAATATGTTCAATTGTGCTATAGAGTTGGGCATTTTAACATGGTGGTCATTGGGGATTGACTCACTTTAAAGGTCAGCCTCAAGTGGCCATTTGTGGAACTGCAAATTTTACCACTTCATTTTTCAGCCGTGGAGGTTGCCGTATGCTTATGACTAGAGTTGCTTCAGTTAGCAATTTGAAATATATGTTACTTTGCTGCATTTAACATGTAGGAAGACCTACATTGTTTGTATTCAGCTCAGAAAATGGGGGTTAGTTAGCCTAGATTGCTATCCTTAGCATAGTTTCCTATGAGGCAATACTTTTCAGCCATGTTGTAGAGTTGTGAAATAGGACTTTTGGTCTTCTGGTTCAGGAAGTGCTTGTCCTCTTACTTTTTTCTCATTTCAGATTTTGTTCTTTAAACAATACTCTCAGTGTTCTGTGTTCCGATCATTGAAACTCAGGATGTCTGTGAATAATCTAACAATCAAACAGGCATTCATTATGTTCTAACCACTTGTTGGCTTCTATGGAGAAGGAGGGTAAAAACCTTGTCATGCTAAATTGATCTGAAATGGAGCCAGAATTGACCCAGGCAAAAGTAAAAAGAGATCTAAGTTGCGTATAGTTTTGCCAGTTGTCATAATCTTTCATTTTAATCTCTTATCTGAATATTAAGCTCGGTAATTGGATGTTTGTTGCCAAAAGGTACCTTGTTAGTCGTATTAATGTCTTCCCTGAAGGTTTTATGTCCACAGGTTTATACAATAAACTTTATATTAGAGAACCCGACATCTTCTAACTGAGTTCTTTGGAGTTTAATAGTGATCCAAGCAACAGAAGTGCACCAACTATGAGTTAGAAAAATAGCAACAGTTTAACTCGAAGAGAATACATTATTACAAGTTTAAAAAAAAGGAATTTTTCATCAGAATGAATTGTTTTCCAAAGTCTGATATTTCTGTCAAAGAATATTTGAAAGGGAACTTCCCTCGCTGGTCGATTAAACCCAGTTTACTGACTCTCATATCCGGCTCTGTTTCATTTCTTCAACCTCTCCCTGCCTTTTAACACGTCCCACGTGAATGAGGGATTAGGGATTGATTGATAGGAAAGATGAAAGCTACGAGAAAGGGATGAGGGGAAGACAGCCTTGACAATTTCCATTAGCAATGAGGGACAAGACTGACAAACACCCTCTTCTGTCTTCCCTCCTTATGTAATGCACTCTGGCACACACTTTTTGATCTGCATTAGAGGCTAGTTTGCAAGTAACTTCTCCTCTCCATGTAAAATGATGGGGGCTTGCCATCACTTTTAGAAGGATGTAATGCTTTCGGGTAGAGCTATAAATGATGAATGTGCACCAAGTTGTACTCATATGGGCTCAAATGATGAGCTGCTTAAACAGATAAGTTCTAATACAATAAGGAGAGGAGCCTAAGTGCCAACTGGCAGCACAGGTATAAACATACAGGGATTGAAAGACGGGTTGATAGGAAACAGCGCTCAGGGCTCTGAGGGAGGATTTCTGTCTTCATAATGTCTTCCTGTCTCTTTCTGTATAGCAGAGCTTGTTTTGATTCTTTTTGGACAAGTTTGAGTCAGTTCTGAAGTCATCTTGAGTCAAAGCTCAAGTTTATTAAAGCAAATCAAGACTGAAGTCTGTCAGAGACTCTAGTTTCATGATAATCCTCACAAGTAAATCCACATAAGTTATTACCAAGGGGTAAGAAAGTCTTAAAAAGTCCTAAAAGAACACAAATTAATTAATTAGTGTCACAAGTCATTAATCTTTAGTTCATCTCACTGGAGTCCAAAGTCAAGTTTCAAGTCTGTTACATCAAACAAGTTAAGTCTCAAGTCCAAGTCAAATCCCAAGTCAATCGAGGCAAATCTCAAGAGAACTTTTAAGTCTTCTGGGCCATGTCTACCCCACATCTCAAGAAAAAGTCAGTCTCAAGTCACTCAAGAGAAGTCTTGAGTTTGTCAGAAGTCTCAAGTCAAGTCTTAAGTCTTGCAAAACAAGTCTCAAGCCATCTGAGACAGGTTAAGTCAAGTCTTAAGACAGTAAAGTCTTAATTAAGCCAAGTCAAGTTTCAAATCCTTATTTTAATCGAAGGTCCCAAGTCTCAAAAATGTAGCTCTGTTCTTACTGAAGTTATGTTCTAGAATTATTCTAGTCCAACCCCACTGTTGTCTGAAGGGTTCTATGTAGAGCCAGACATCTCCTCTTTATGCCTATTTGGTTTGTCATCATTGTAAAGAAACCTTGAGAAAAGTTTGGTAAATAAATATTCTCAAGAGAGAAGAGGAGAGTTATGTTCCTTTGAAAAGATCTTTATAACTCATCTTGAGTTTCCCTTTTGTGTCTTTCATTCCAACTTTTATAACCGAGCATGACAAAAGAGCTCTTTAGGAATCCTATTATTTCTGGGTGTATCTCATCCATCCATCCACTCAGCTTTCCCATCTGCTGGTGTTTACTCCATCAGCCCCTGAGCATTATCTCATTCTAGACAGGTTTGCCAGACATCTGAACCGGATGTGAGTGAGCCGGTAGCAGCCGCTGGAAAGTATTCCGTCCACTTCCTGCGAAAACATTCCTGCTCGTATTGTTGTGGTTGTTTTATTAGCGCCGCGCCGTGAGCCCTGGTAGGGCTTGATAAAAAAAGTGAAATTGCGCAAACGCTGGACAAAGTGTTGTCCAACATGTCGGTCAAAGTTTTTACAAGGGGATAAAAGGGTGGGAGAGTCGCGCAACTAGTAGGAAAGTGTGAACTGTTGTAGTTTCACTTTGGGTATGTGACAGAAGAAAAACATCACAGACCTTCTTCTACTACATCAGTCACTTTTAAATCCCTCTAATCCCTGTAGGCACAAGCTTGATATGCATTTAGGGAGTTGTGCAACATTACAGCTTTTTCTTATAGAAACCCAAATCCTCCAAGTTGGAACCGTTTTATGCTCAACAAACACACTGAAACATCCAACAACAAGCACAGCCAGTATATCATAAATGAGTTATTGGTGTTGAATTTCACTGAACCTGCAAAAAAAAAGTAGTGATCGCAAGACGAGGTGAATGTTTTCAGCGGAGAGCAGCTTGGGAAGGGTTGTGGAGCGTCGTTTTATTGGTTTGAGCCGTCTGCCAATGAAGTGGACGTCAATAAAGAAACTTTAATGAGAGCTGGGAAAGCCACCAGCAACGATTTCACGCACGTTTTCTACATGTGTCACATCATACCGCCTCGCATTCCTGCAAGCACGAGCGTGATACCTCGCACCTTCACACAACTCTGCAAGTTTATGTGTTTAGGTGCGTGTGCCAAAGGTTCACTGAGCAGTATCAGGGCACCGCACCAATCAACATCTCCCATTTATCTTTCCTGTTGTTCTTTCCACAAAGAAAGAATGGAAGGGGAAAGACGGGAGGGTTTTTGTTTTTGCTAAAGGAGTGGAAAAATAAAGTGAGGTTTCCCCCCCGAGGGCGTGGCAGCTCTGGGGTGATGTCAGACAGTTGCTGTAGTTACTGTGTAGTGATTCTTGTGTCATGTTTTGTTAAAAGCCAGTCAAACAGACACTGTGAGGTATTTGCACATGCTAATAACACACCCATTCTCATGTGATGTTACTGGCCCTTAAAGCAAACAATCAGACGTGTCCCAATACCTCCTCTTCCTTTTGCTTCTTTTAACATGAAAGTGTAGGTTTATATTTGTATGTTTCTGTTTTGGGATATTTTGTGCACAGGCAGTCATAGTAACATAATGCAAAACATGCTATAGAGCAGTGGTTCTTAACTGGTCCAGCCTCAGGACCCACTATGTCTCTATTAATAACGGCCGTGACCCCAATTTTTGAAGTTTGCTGTTCCTGTTAACAAAATAAGGTTTATCTGGGTGTAGCCTCAACACATTTTGATACAGCTTGGGAAGATTTTGGCTTATTTTTTTGCTCATGTTGGTATATTTGGACACTTTTGCCAAGTTTTGGGCATATTTTGGCCCATTTTGACAGATTCTGAGAACATTTTAGTCTATTTTTGGCACATTTTAGTATACATTTCTCCAATAAGCTGGCAGAGCTAAACCTAGAGGTTAACCTCTAAATATCCTGCTCTTGAAAGCAAACTGTGTCATAAGAAACACGTCCTTTAAAATAAAAGACAAGAAGGGGGCATGCTTTTGCGACCCTCTAAAAATGGTTTTGCGACCCACTTTTGGGTCCCGACCCACCAGTTCAGAACCACTGCTATAACACTTTTTGTACAGTACCAGTCAAAATGTTTGGACACACCTACTCCATTAAGGTTTTTTTCTACTTTTCTCACAGTTTAGACAAAAATTGTAGCAAAACTGACACCAAAACTACAAAATAACACATTGAAAATTGAATTACACTCTTGGTATTCTCTTAACCAGCTTCATGAGGTGGTCACCCGGCATAATTCAACCATCTGCGGACTGCTACCATCTGTTCACCTTCAGCATCTCTCAGTGACTCAGTGATTGGAAGAAAAAGTCACGAATTTGCACTCTTCAGACAACCCTATCTGCACAAAATCATGGTGCTACACAACTAAACTGCATCTTCAATTATGTTAGGAAGACTTTACTTTTTCTTAGTGGATCAGGGTTTGCGTTTCGTGATGGACATTCAGTCCCAGGATTAAGTTTTGTTCTCTTACTTGCATTTTGGTTCTGTTTAGTCACATAAACTACATGGTTAGGTAGGAGAAAATATCAGTTTTTGTTTGACACTTGTTAGAAGCTCCGTTAAGGTTAAGCACCACAATTACTTGGTTAGAGTTTGGAAAAATATCATGATTTGGGTTAAAAGATGACTCTTTCATTACATGTTTGAAGTGTTTCCTTCATTTTCTGTGTTACCAGGGAACCAAAGTCCCTGACTATTGCACTTAAAAGACGACATTGATCATATTCCATTATTTGCATTGCAGTGACTACATTACACTGTTGACATACCAATGATTACATTACCTCATCTTTCACCTGCACACTATTGTCAAAATCAAGATCATCTTGTCTCAAAGTGATGCTTAAAAACTAGTCCATGCCTTTGTAACTTTGAGCCTGGACCATTGTAATTCCTTATTATCAGGAAGTCCCAATAATTCTTCTGACAGGAACCAGTAAGAGATCATATTTCTCCCATACTAGCTTCCAGTAAAATACAGGATAGAATTTATGCTTCTCACATACAAACCTCTTAATGATGAAGCTCCATTGTATCTTAAAGACCTTATTGTACCATATTATCCTAAGAGAGGGCTTCTCTCTATGACTATAGGTTTAGTTGTGGTTCCTGCAGGTTCCAGAAGCAGAGTAGGAGCTAAACTTTTAGTTTTCATACTGCTCTGTTGTGGAATCAGCCCTATGTTAGGGTTTGGGAGACACTAATATATAAATGTTTAGCTGTAAAGGCAAGTAGTAAAACAGTAAAATAAATGGCAAAGATGACATTAATTAGAAATATGACTATACAATAAAATATCATTGAGAATGCAGTTTAGTTGGATAGTAATGGAAATTAGTGGAGACTGTATTGCTTAAGACCAAACTCGAGGTTTCCACAGGTCTGTTTCATGTGTTCAAAGGTCTTCCTTGTGTTTCTTTGCTCAAGCAGTTCTTTCCTTCTTATTCTCTGCAGCAGAGGTAACTCCTAGTTCTCTTTTCATGAGGTGGTTCTTCCGAGAACCAGTTTCATCACAGTGTTTGATAGTTTTTATGTCTGAACTTGAGGAGGTTTTAGTGATGGGCTGTTGATTCCCTTGACATGGCTGAGCAGTTTCTGTCATACGATAAATTACTGCAGCAGCTGAATCGAGCTATTTGCTGTATACCAACACAATTGATGGTTTCGAAAGCGTCCGCCCTTGGGTGAACTGATGGGTTAGATAACATATCATATGGGTAAAAATGCACTTAGCAGATCCCAGTTCAGTCCCTGACAGGCTGCACATCATTCCCCTTCTCACTTTCCCCATATTTCCTGCCCGTCAGTACTGTACCTACCTGTAGCAATAAAGGCAAAAGCACAAAAAATTAAAAACCTTCCCACCCTGGAGGCTCCTGTACCGGCACCAAGCTGGATCTGATATTAAAAACACAACTGGCAGTATTTTTCAAAGGTAGCAGAGTGACTTTCGGTGAAGAGGCTGCCAAGGACAATGACTACTGTAACTAACATGGATGTAGCATTTATTGTTACTGTTAAGACTGTATGTAAGGCATTCAGTAACACCAAGTCATTGTTATAAGGCTGTTTCTTTTACTCTCTAATCTACAGTTTTGAAGGAAAAATTCACATTTTTTGTAGTCTTTTTTGAACTCACTCTGGTGTGGTGATGGAGACAAAGCCTTATTGTATTTCTCTTGACGCTGACAAGTATCTCTTGTTCACAAAGCTCAAGGTTGTTCATTTTTAAAAGTTGTTTAGCTGTTGCTGACTCAATTTTGGGAGGTTTTATTGGGTGGCAGTTTCAAAGAATAGCGTAACGGCTTAAGGGATTAACAAGACAAGGCATTCTACCACTGTTACACAGCCAATCTGTTGAACAAAAACCATTTTCCTTATAAAACTGATTAAGATATTGGCAAGAGTGAACAAAGCTGTCAGCAAGGCAAACAGTGGCTTCGAGGAATATAATAACCTACATACAGTAGAGTCTAATCTGCCTCTCTCTTCTTTTTCATCTTCCCATTTTCCAGTGTGTGGTTCTGAACTGGCCCAGGGAGGCTTCTTTGTGCGGCAGGGCGAATACATCTGCACTCTGGACTACCAGCGCATGTATGGGACTCGCTGCTTCAGCTGCCAGGACTTCATCGAGGGGGAGGTGGTGTCGGCCCTGGGCAAGACCTACCATCCCCGCTGCTTCGTCTGCGCCTCATGCAAGTAAGAAACAAGAGCACAGGAAGTAGAATTTTAAACCAGATTTAATTAATGTATGATTCAGCTGCTTCTTCAGTTGTTTCCTTGCAAAACTCACAAGACTTTAACAGCAGTGAATTTTGACATTCTGTCCTCTTGCGTCTTGTCTTCTTATTTCCATACAAGTGGAAGAAACATGACCAGAACAGCAGAATATTCATACATTTTTATTGTGAAATGGGACATTTTCCTGTTTCTATTCACAGTGTGCATAAAAATACACAATGGAAACACGACTATTGGTTCTGCTTATATATAACATGAAATAAAATATTAGAAATTCATCCATACAAGTTTAGAATGAAAGTGAAAGCTAGATAATTGCTTAGTGCAAATACAGTATTTGGGTAAGTCAAAGGTCAGGTGTTAAGATGAAAACATGAGTATAAAGGGTTGAAGCTATATTTCAAGTTCATTTTTTTTCATTTGTCTGACTTTTTTTTTGCTTTCAGTCTCACTCCAGAGACAGTGATTTGGAGCCTAAACCATGAAGACATTTGTAGACAAGCAACAGCACTTTAAACTGTATCCTGTGACACACTGGGATCTGGTACAACGACATAACATGACTTAGTGATGTGATGAGTTAGTCAAGTCATGCTTACCACCTCTAGCGGTACACCAAGATGTTCCCAGGCCAGTTGAGATTTATGATCTGTCTGGCAGTGCTCTGGGTGAAAGGATTCAGAGGAAGTCCCCCTGGAGGCATCCTGACCAGATGCCTCAACCACTTCAATTGGCGTCTTTTAACACAAGGCCGCAGCTACTTATCGTTATACTTTCACCATAGTTGAGGTGAAATTGAATGTTTTTCCTTCCTCTTTGCCACAACAGTCTCCATTGGGAACCAAGTATGAAATATATACTAAATTTGAAAGATAATTTTGTTTTTACAGATTTATGACATCGTAAAACAAAAACCAAGATAAAGCGTAAGTAGTTAGTAAGGTATTTGGTCAACACATGTTGCCTGACAGCTTCAATGCAACTCGATTCCCCAAGTTTCTGGAACCCTTCTAGAGGGATGAAACACCATTCTTCCAGAAGATAGTCCTTCTTATGGTGTTTGATGATGTTGGTGGAGAACACTGGCCGCCATGTTGGTCCAAAATCTCCTACAGTGTTCAGTTACATTGAGATTTGGTACCTGTAAAGGCCTTAGAGGCAGATTCACATAATTTTCATACTACTGAAACCATTAAGTGACCCCTTGTGCCCTATAGATGATGCCATTGACGTCCTGGAAGAGACCACTCCCATCATAATAGAACCACCAGTTAAAGGTTTTAGTGGAGGGGCTAAACATTCCAGGCAAAGCAATGGCACATATTTGTTCTGTTTAAATAGTAGAAATATAGAATAAAGGAACCCATTCAGGAATGATGCATGTTATCTGAACATCCATAGATGCATTTATGCAGATTTAAGTTTAGTTTTTATGCTTTTTTTTTTTTCAAAAGGTCCACCATTTTTAAATTTTTTGTTAAAACAGCAGTTTGAAGGTCATACAAGGTCATCGACATATTTAAACGTGATTAACTATAGAAACAACCGGATAGTGTTTCAGAATCGTACATACCCATGCCTAAAACAGCTCCGAATACAAACACACATCATCAACTGCAAATCTTCTGCAGTGAACAGTAAGGTGTCATTTACACGCACATAAAGCTGCAATACACATGTATATACAAATATAGCAAAGCGCATGAAGACACGTGGCGCTGCTTGTCGCACAGTCGCCCTCACCTGTTTCAAGCCATGTGCACGCTGCTCCTGTGCAGTGTGTGCATATCTGTGTTGTTTCTCAGGCCTAGAAAGGTAATGGGAGCCCCTCGGAGGCAGGAATTTTAAGTGTGTGGTCAGTCAGTGTGGCGACTTAGCCCATTCCCACAGCTAGTGTTAAGTGTCTTTCGGACTGGGGGTGGGTTTTCTAGCATGTGTGTGTATGCGCATGCTTCTCTTATCATACTTTGGTGATCCCGAACCTGAGATCACAATGTTCCAGTGTGGCATTTGAGGTTTTCGTAATGTGATCATCTAACTCCTGCGCTTCTCTTATAACAAATATCGCTTTTGTGGCAGCGAAACACATGGGCTTGTTATGAGCAATATAAAAATAGGGCTGAGGGGAGAGAGAGAGAGAGAGAGAAAAACGCTGTTTGAGATGAGACATCATGCTCAGCTGTGTGTGTGTGTGTGTGTTTGTGTGTGTCATGGTGGCAGCGCTGTATTGATCATCAATAATTCAGTAATATGGCTGCATTTTTCACTCTCACTGTCTGGGTTTCTTTGTGTGTTCTGTGTGCACCATTCACATGCAACTGCAATAATACATGTAGAAATTGGCCTAGAATAGAAATAGCAGTAAAATAGCACATTATTTATATGTTATACCCTAAAGTATTATAAACTAAAGATCTTATGTAACAAGGTATGATAACATGCGGTTAAAAAACAGTAGGTAAATTAAAGCTATGCTGAAAACTGTAAGCAAGAACCTTAAAAACTTCATTTTTTTGCTGTTTCTACACGTCTAACCTCTAATCTCAGCCCCTCGCAGCCTGCCTGGATGTATTCCTCCCTTAGTATCTGGCTGTGACAGTGTGACAGCAGCTCTAATATCACATTTCCAAGCATTAGGAAGCAGCACGTGGCAGCGAGTCAGACTCTCGCTCTGCCAAGGAAGCATCATTCCTTCTATACTTGACTCGGTGACAGCAGCTGTGTTGGAGCAACGTGCACAAACAGCCAGCAGACATTAACATTGTTTCATTGTAATGTCTCTCTAGCGGTATAATGGAATTAGTCTCTAAAAAGAATCTGGCTGGTGAGTGAAGCTGTCGTCGGTGTGTCCTAAGTTGCTTTTGTTCGTTTGCCCACTAGATGCTGCCACCAAGAAAAAGTCACAAAGCTGACAACAATAGGTCACAGCTGAGCACTAATCTGCTGCTGGAACAGGCTATGCTCTTCTAGTTTCAGGATTTCCACCAGTTGTTGAAACCTGGATGTAGGGATTAGCTGCCATTCAGACACAAGTGCATTAGTGAGATCCAAAGTTGTTGTTTAGGTGATAAGATCTGACTCTCAGTTAATGTTCCAGTTCATCCAAAGGTGTCATATGGGGCTAAAGTCAGGGCTCTGAGCTGGCTAGTTAATAGGGTTTCACATGGTAGTAAAAAGGCTGTAGGTCAACTCAGGCTAAGCTATTTACTATAAGCTAGAATTTAAAATAGATTCAAAGACACAAAACTTGGGAAATCATTTCTTTATGGAGCTGGTTTTGTGCACAGACATATTAAAAGAAGAAAAGACCAAACACAGTTTACACAATGTTGGATGCCCACTATTGAAGCACATTATTTATTTGGCAATAACATGCGTGCAAGCTGAAATGCTTTCATCTAGATCTCTAAATGTGAGCAATGGTGTTCCCCATGGTGCCGTTTTGGGGACACAACTTTTTACCACTTATACAATAATGCATAATTTAGGTGGTTCACACCGTACAAATATCCACTTTTTTGCAGATGACACTGCTGTTTACTACGCTGCACAGTCTTCAGAATAAACTTTATGTGATTTGCAGTCTGTTTTTAACATTGTACAACACGCAAAATGAATAAATAAATAATTCGCAAAAATGTTCAATGTTTAAATTCTTTAAGAAGTAAGAAGTATGGACTTCTGCAATAAATAAATGCAAATATCCAAATTAATTTAAAAACACTACTGACCTCTGATCAGTTATGTGTTGAAGAACTGTTTGACAGCTTGTTATTTCAACCAGGCCTTACTATAAAGTCACAGGAAGACCACATACCTTTTGTATTGTAGAGGTATTTTCAGATGTACACTAAATACCTATATCTCAAAATCTGTCTTTTTAAATAATAAAAAATCAACTAAAAATGACACAAGTGATAATAAAAAAAAAATATATTAAACAACAACAGAAAAGTGTAAGTTGTTATTCAACTATTTGGTGGTTTGTCAAAAGTACTATTGGGCAGAGTTCCACTGGGGAAATTCTGTCTGGAGTCTGGCTTAGCATTTCTCAAAGGTATTGACTCAGTCTGGCCTTTACTGAAAATGTCCAGTAAATGTTCTCTCATGATAAGATGGAGGCTTCTCCCTGACAGCTGATAGTCATCGATGCATTAATACTTCATGTCGGATTTATTCAGTTGTGGGAAGAGTTTAGTTTTGCCTTAAATGCCGCTAAGCCACTTCACATGACTTTATATGGCATTTTAGCAAAGCTGTTATTCCCTATGATGGTCTCAATCCTCCTTCAGGGGAGTAAATGTCTTTTGGGAACATTGAGCACCGACTGCACAGTATCAGTCACATGCCAGATGAATCTGATGTTCTATCTGTTTTCTGTTTGTTTGCAGACAGCCGTTCCCAGCCGGCGACCGAGTGACATTTAACGGGAAGGAGTGTATCTGCCAAAAGTGTACCCAGCCTCTCCCTGCCAACAGCCCTGCACCCATACAGGCTGTCCACAGTCAGTCCTCTCTTCTGTCTCTTTGAAAGCATAAATCACATCAAAAGTAAACTTCAAAATGTTGGTCCCATCCGTTAAATTGGCACTTTCTTTAATTGTGTTTACTTTCACAGAAAACATCTAGTGTTCCTTTTGTCCTTTTGCTCACCTAAATCAGAGAAATATTCCACTCACAGTATCCTTTCTCTTTAAATAGCAGCTAAATGCCCTTCATGTGTCTGTTTGTGCAGACTGCTGCGGCTGTGGGAAGGAGTTTAAGAATGAACAGTCTCTTGTAGCGCTGGACAAGCACTGGCACCTGGGCTGCTTCAAGTGTAAAGTGTGCAACAAGGTGCTCAATGCCGAGTACATCAGCAAGTAAGTCAGTCTGGAAAGACACTACTGAAGATACATTACTTCATTATTGCTGTTAGTTATCCGGAATTTGACCTTGTCTTTCAAGAACCTAAAAAAGAAACTGGACTTTTTTAGGTCCTTGAAAGACCCTAAAAGAGAAATCCAGTTGTTTTTTCCTGAAGGTCTTAGGCAGATCTTGCAACTTCTTTTAGGTTCTTTTAAAACCAGTTGTTTTTTTACTGACGCTCCTGGGATTACCATGACCTGGATGACCGAGAATCTACTCAGACATGTTCCAGAATCTTGGTTCAAGTCTTCTCTTGGCTCCTTTCTCATTATTGCGCATAATGTCAAAGATATAATGCAAAGGATGAGGCTAAATCCAGTACAGTTAAAAGTTCCAAAAGGAAATATCCATGTTTTATTTCCTCATGTCTGAGCCTGTTTTATCTAACTGTATTCTAGAAGAGGTTGCAAACATATGACACCCACATTTTCCAGTGTTGACCTGCCAATCGTAAGGTTTAGGACTGAAATGGGAATATATTTATTAAGGTTCATCTTTAGTACTTTTTACATCCTGGTTAGGTTTTAGCTCTTTATTTCTTGCAACTTTAAAGCTTGCATGTAACCTTTTATTTAGCATATCATAGCAAGTAGTAACAATATTTTGAAAATTGCATGCTGTAGAAATACTGTATAGAGGAAATCTGAGTTGCATAAATGTTCCAGTACTCTCCAAAAGTAATTTCAACGTATTCCCACCACTTCATAAAATGCATGGTTGCATGATAAACAAAAATCGAATTTGCTGATTTAGATCAACCTTTAAATTTGCAAACTTTATTTTGAAGGGTTGGGTTGACATAATAATGTTAGTAATTGTGTCAACTTAATATTGTGTGTAATTTAAACTCAAATTTCTGCTTTAGTTGAATTAAAACTAAATTCAAGTTGAGGTTACTTGACTTGTTAACTTAATTTTTCTCCACTTTGAGTTCAGGATTTCCCTTTCCTTACTTACTTAACATGCTTGGATAACTTCAAACAGTTAAGACTTTAAAAGTACCTTTGATTGAAGAGGAAAAGCTTATTCCTCAAACTGTCACTTGTTTTGTCATTGACCTGTTGCTGACTTTTTAGAGTGTATATAATCCAGTTCTAGAGGGCAAAATGGAGCCTGTACAGTGTAGCAGTGCAGTGGCCAAAGCCTTATTTACTGCAGATCCAGTCTGTATTTATGTCAGAATATAAAATCTTTCATAGACTGCCTAAGAGCATCCACATCATCAGACTTATATTGTAAAAAATATAATGCCTGCCTGAACATCCTTGGTAGTTTTATATTGCAGATGATGAAAATACGATCCAAAAGTGAAAACCATCATTATGTTCCTCCTTCCCTAAAAATTCCTGCTGAGAAATCTGACTCTGAGCTGTTTACTGTTGGTCTGATCTGATGATCTTTGCAGCGTCCGATCAGCTCACTTGTCCTTTATTGCCCTAACAGGGATGGGATCCCCTTCTGCGAGATGGACTACCACGCCATGTTCGGCATCCAGTGCGAGAGCTGCAAGAAGTACATCACTGGGAAAGTCCTGGAGGTACATGCAGCGCTAATGGCTTACATTTAGAGGAAACACTCCGCGAAAGCTGTTAGCATGTATCATGTGGTTCAACTTGGAGGCAGATAGAATAATGGAGGATGCATGGATAGATGAATAGATGGACCTTTTGATGGCATCATAACTGTAGTTTCAATCTGCATTAGATGAGTAGAGGACTGAATATTAAAAGGCGGCTTAATAGCTTTTCAGCTGAAGCTCAAATGGGTGAAACTTGTAATTCATTGTTCTGTTTTTTGGATGGAATTAGATCAGCTTTAATCCTGGATCTCACTCACTCCAGTGTTAAATTCACTTCTTTATAAGTCGACTGCTGCCTGCTTGTTTTCTCGTCTCCCAGCTGTTCTCTTGCTGTTCCTCACCTAATTCTCTGTGGATATTTGATTTATATCTTCCACACATTTGCTCCCTTCCAGAGCTGGTAACATCAGATAACAGTACCGATAGAAAAGCACCGAATGTTCCGTCCCTGCTTCTCGTTAACGGTGGTGCGACAGGTCAGGCAGATAAACGAGCTTCTGAACAAGAGATAGTATTGGCTGGTGGAGAACTGCAGAATGTGACTCTGCAGGTCAGTGAGTAAGACTTTGCATTAAAACAGCAGCTGGTCCATTTGTGCACTGTTTAATTTTTATTTATTCATCAAAAATGTAACATATTGACATAGATGTCGCTTTCAAATGACAATTTTTATTTAGCTTCAGTCCTGTTTTTGTCATTAAAAATCAGTTTTCAGTTGATATCTTTCCATCCATCTTCATACCCCAGCTGACTCAAGAGATGGGTAACATTCTTTGGCACACAGAATACATGTCTTCCTCTTGAGTACTGTTGACATGTTTCATGATCACAATTGCATCAAATGGATCATATTCCAGAAATCTTGTGTTTTCTTTCCTGATCTGTAGCTCTAAAATGTTAAAGGAAGATCTCTGGTTGTAGACGGAGTGTCTTTTCTTTAGCTTGGCTGGTAGCTGCTAACTTGATTTAACTGTCTGGACCAACTTTTGAGGAAGTGAGCAGAGTAAATGGCATTTGGATAACTTTCAGACTTAAATTTGGGCCTGTATACTCACTTTATGGCTGATGGGAAGGCTTGACTGGTCATGAAGCCTTTACCGATGACCGACACTTGTGTTTTTTTAGGTACAAACAAACACATTGAGTTCACCATACAAGCATGTTCAACTTAGAACACTGAGCTGGACGTGCAATAGATCAGAGAGACGGAGCTTTTTTATTATTACCTGCTGCTGTCTTACAAGAACCCGAACTTACACGCAAAATTGTGAATCATTAGAATAAGCATTGGATTGAAGGTCTACTGAATATTAAGTGTAATATTCAACAAACAAGAGGAAGAATGTGATTTTGAAAGCATTATGGATGCAGAATAAGTAAATAAATAAAGGGACCCTATACCTGTTTTACATGTATTGCTGCTCAGTCCATTAAACAGCTATAAAATGTCTTTTTTTGTTCTTTTTTCAACTGGTAGGAGTTAATTCAATGTTTCAAGGTTCTGGATTGGCATGCTTTGTATATAGAAAGATAAATACAGGATCTATAGACAGATGCTGCTTAGCTGTATTATGGGAAATGTAGGATTTGCAGCTTTATCTATACTCTGGACTAAAAGTCAAGATATCTCAGCCTTCACTGATTTGATTTTGAACATTCCTCTTATCCAGGGATGGGCAATCCTGGTCCTCGAGGTCCACTATCCTGCATGTTTTCGATGTTTCCCTCTTCCAACACACCTGATTCAAATGATCAGGATCGTTATCAAGCTTCTGCAGAGCTTGATGATGAGCTGATCATTTGAATCAAGTGTGTTGGAAGAGGGAAACATCTAAAACATGCAGGATAGTGGCCCTCGAGGACCAGGATTGCCCACCCCTGCTCTTATCGATGATGTGCCCCTTTAAGCAGCAAGCTAATCAGTTTTTCTATCTGTCTGCATAATGTATCCTGTTATTTTGCATTCTTCATTCTTCTCATTCTCATATTTCCATCTTGTTTCCCCAAAGTGACCATTAAAAATTCATCAGATCTTGCTAATGCAGATACATGAGAGATGCTGCAAGAGTTGCCGTCAGTCAGAGGTGTCATGGCGCAGATACATATAAA